>CABPRJ010001432.1:1445888-1625363 GCA_902439185.1 Cinara cedri | reverse complement strand
CCACCCCCCCCCCCCCCTTGAAAAAATTTAAAGACGAATAAACATTGTAAAAATCATTTTAAATTTTAAAATGGATATTATTTAATTTGTATTTATAAGTAACTAGTAGTTATGTGAAATGTAATAATGATGATAGTTACCTATTTTTAAATAATACCATTTTTAAATGACACATACTTTAGTATGTGTAATTTTTTTCACCAGTCTTCTTTTGCATTTGATACCTATTAATTTATATTAATTCATGGGTTATTGTAGATTGTTTATATACATTTATGCATAATATTTATTTTTTTTTAAATTAACAAAAATATATTTTTTTAGTTTGATTATAAATTGTCAAAGCGAATCAATAGAATTTAAAATACATGTTTTAATACTCTAGACTGTCATTACTTTCTTCCGGGATACCTGCTTTAACAGCACATGTAAAAAAAAAAAAAAAAATTGAAGCAAATTAAATTGTGTGCGCGCGCCGTGTGGCGTCTGTAGGACTATGTCGTAGTATTAAAGATAAAAAAAAAACCTATTCATACACACACTCACATAATATATATAAGGCAATTATTCGTCGAGATTAGAGCATTTTTACATTAAGTGTGAAACGTGCGGACTTTTACTCGATTCGGTTCAACACTATATAATATACTATATTCTAAAATTATACTCGTATATTATTGTCAGTGCGATAAAATAATAATAATAAAAAAAACACTTCTTAAAACAGTAATAATAATAATTATAAACGTATATCGGTATACTAGGTATAATATTTTTGGGGAAAATAAATATTCGTCGGTCGACGCGATCATATAGCTCAATAGCAAAATAAAAAACTGTCCGATATCATTTTGATCCAGTTTGCACATCAACAACATCAACTACACGTATCATGTTTATTTTCGGCATGAATCCAAAAACACGTAACAATGGTTACCGGGTTATCGCGTGCACTGTGGTTTTGGGGTATCTCGTCTGCAGTCTGCCCGTCACTACGCAAACGCCCGTAAGAGGTAATAACGAAATTCAATCATAATATTTAAAACCTAAAGTCAAGTTTATCGTTATGTAAAACAATTGTAAAATACCGACTTTACGAGATGTATTATATTTTTGGTACCAGGGAGAAGGGCTGAAGTAAACTTTTGACATTTTTATATTTTATAATTTTATATAATGCAATTTTGTCACCACGTTTCAGTTTTGTCTAAATGGCGTGCAATTTTAACACACGTTACACTCATATAAAATATCCTAAGTCGTTACGAAGTACTATTTGTAAAAGAAATACGTACAATTTATATAAACATTAAGCTATTTAGAACACCTGAATTTCAGTTAAGCTTTTTAGAAATTTCGTAGTTTTTAAAATTATATTTGTTCGTGTTGAAAACTATACAAAATTGACCTGAGTCCTGTCCTTCTTTGTGACCAAAGTTTTATTTTTAAGGCATTTTTTTTAAAATAAAATATTCAGTCGCGTTAAATTTTTAACTTTGTTCTACTCACATCAAATGACGATTTTTTTTTAAATCGAAACAGGTCGTAATAATAACAATACCAAATACAATAATATTATACCAGTCTTGCCTAACTTTTTCCTAAGTATTTTTAAATTTTTTGAATTTTTTTACACGGTGTTTGTTTTTGAATTACTTTACTTTTCAGTTTGAAAAGAGGAATATGAGAACACCTGCATTATACTCTAACTCTAAAAAACTTTAATGGAATATAATTTGAAAGATCTAGTATACTTTACCTATATATCATAAAATGTATAATGTAAATATAATTTATAATTAGTATTGAACTTATATAATTCATGTTTAAATAATTTATAAATCTTTTTTCACATTTATTATTATCTTAATAATTATATGTTTTGGTCTTTAAAAAGAAACCTCCTCTTTTTGAATAAAAGAACGAATAGAAAATATTTTTCTAAAAATGTTGATATTATATATATATTGTTGTTTATTATATAATACAGATATAATCGTTTAAAATTTAGATCGGAGGAGTAGGTATGGGTTATAAATTGTTCATCTAAAAAGAATATTGAACCTACTCGTCCGGTGTAAACTTTAAAATGTGAAAACTTGCCTTAAATATTATTTGAATGTTGATATTCGAAATTTGTATTTTATAATAATTTATTTACTTCAATTATTATGTTATTATGCTTTAAAAAGAGAATATTATGAAATAATAATATGTTTAAAACCAAATATGTATTAAAAGGAGAATTATTGTGATTGCTATATGTAGCAATTTTAAGCATTTTTTTTTTTGCATTATGAAAGAAACGAGGAATACCTTAATTAGTATTACTATGATGTACGCTTGTTCTATTTTATTCTATCAACCAAAAATTTTGCTCCAGTCAAAAAATTGTGTTGCATATTTTATTTATTTGGTACATTGAGGAAATCAATTTTTATTTTCTAATCTGTTTCCACAGAATACTAATAATAATCTTTTTCGACATTTTCAAATTATTCTGTTGAACTTTTAGTTATTTATTTATTTTTTTATTTGAGTTTTTTTTTATTTTTAGTTTTATTTGGTTTTATGTAGGTAAAATAAACGTTTGTAAATTGTCCTCGAGACTCACTTTAAGTTGTAATTGATAGCAAACAAATAGTTGGCGCATGTAGTCATTTTTTTTATAAGCATTTTAAGTAAAAAATTTTAATGAAAATCATAAAACTTTCGTCATTTTAAAAACTATTTAACCGAATTTCGCTCAGAATAGTATTTAGTTAATATTTATTTATCTTTGTGTGTGGATACAAAGTGAATAATTTTATGTATCCTGCCATCTTAGCAATAACAGTGACACACTTATCAGCAATATTAGCACATTTTTTTTTTTAAATGTTTTGTTTAAAACTTTAATTTCAATTTAAACTCCACAATTTACGGATCGAAGTAACTCAATTTTACTAGGCTATTGTTGGCTAAATTAAGATAATAAATGTGCGGGAGTTCTCTTAAGGACATCACGTTTACGGTTTTAAATAATATTATAATACTCTAGTATAGCTAGGTAGCGGTTTAGGAATGCGATAAAATTTCATAATCGTAGCGATAAAGCACGAAATTGGTGACACCAAAAACGACCTCTAAAGATTCGTATCGCGTCCAGTGTTTTATTTTTGTGTACGATGTATAAATATAATAAAAAATTAGGAATTACGTTTTCTCTCGCACGCGTGAATATAATATATCGTACTAACTACGGATTATTATTTACAAGTTCCTTAAAAAATTAAAAACTCGTGAGAACTAAATGTTTTTTTTTTCTAAGTAATTAGAATTTATAAGTTTCAGACAAACGCCTGTTTATAGACTCTATGAGGTAATTCATGGAAAATATTATATATTATGTTTTCAACGATATTATAATGTATTGCTCTACAGGGTTCCTTTTTTTTTTTTTTTTTTTTTGAAAAATATAGATATTTTTTAACGCATCGCTATTTTTAATTAATCGTATAATAATACTGTACACTAATAAAAATAATTGTTCGTTATCTATTTTATAAATTCGCATAATACTATATGAATCCCACCATACGAGAACTATAGAATTCTCATAATTTTGTCATTGTATTCAGACTACATACCTGTATTATACTTGGCAATATTTCTTTTTTATTATCATTAGAATGTATGACGTGTAACCTTTTTTAAATTTACAAGCATTTATACTAGTGTTATCCACTATCTGCATTAAAGAAAAATTAAACATTTTAAAGAATAAATAAAATAATATTTATTTTGTGGTTTTATGAAATTTGAATCGTTAGTAAAGGTAAAATGTAAAATCGAAGCCAAAAAAAATTTTACCCCCGTGAAACCAGAAGACAACTCAGCAATTTTAAGTGGTAATAAATAGCTTCAAAATCGCTAGACTGCTTCGAAAATTATACTACGTATACAAAGTGCTTATATAAGTATTTTGTAAAAATGTCGTGTTTCTATACGATTATTTTTAACTGATCCACAATAAAATAAAAAAAAATTGGAAATTACCAAAACTTTTATTGCATACATTTTAAAAAAACTACAAAGAAAATATAAATTACTATCTTTCCAAATCTTCAATGAAGATCAACTAGATAAAATGTGTTACCACAAGCCATCCCTAAAGTTGATGATCGGAGCAAAATTTCTGGTAGAAAATTTATTAACAAACAGAAAAAAATACACACATAGAAAAACCATCGTTACACTTTATGTATCTAAAAAATAAAAAAAAAGTTAGGTTTTATTAAAACAATATGTCCGTTTGTTTTTCCAATATATTTTGATAAATTTACAAAAAAATGAAATACGCTCCGAATCTAAAAAAATTATATATTTGTTTTATAATATTATTATAAATGTCTTCTTTTTTACTAAAGCCTTAGCCTTGTAGCGAAAATCGACTTTCACTCTTTTCTTTTTAATGCTAGAGTCTTCATATATAATGGCCATATGCCCGTTGCATATGGACATTTATATCATCTTTCCTGTATGAATGTTTTCTTCAGTATTTCTCTTTCTTTTCATTCATTGATCTTCTTTGCATTATTTCGATTAGGAAAGGGTTTCGCCAAAACGTTTATGATGACCAAAGGATAATAGAAGAAATTTGTTAAAAAAAATTAAAATAATAATAGTAATAACGTGACAAAATAATTTAATTTTAGAACGTCACAATTTTTATAGCAAGACCTACCTACGATATATATATATATAATACAACGGCAATAATTCGTATATATAAAAACTGTTGAAAATAACTAAAATCATGTATAGAAGGTACACTAAGTATTAGTAGAATATTATAATTAACGAGCGTTCGCACATTTCGGGTATTTGTTTTAATCTAACGTAACCATGACCTAACCTAACTTGCAGAATGTTATAATAAAAAATAAAATGCATTTACTCTTTTTTTTTTTCATTCAAGATCATAAAACGTTTATTGATATTATACATACGATAAGATATAATTTTGTTAATAGCTTATATTATTAATAAATTGCGTACAAGTACATATAGATATCATTATTATAGAGATTGCACCTAAGTACATATACTATTATGTATTTTACTGACCTAAGCTAATCTAATATAATCGAATCTAGATTCGTATGCAATTACATACATTTAATATGTTTTAAATAGGTTGTTCAATAATGACGTGCTAAAGAAAAAGTCAATATACGTTTTATATTTTCTATCAGGATATTAGTTTAGTGAATCCACTGGGTGTCCACAATCCCTTTCTTTAAAAAAAAAAGCTCAAAAGCATACAAACCATAAATATTTCCCTGAATTAACGGACATTACCCAGTAACTTCTTCGCTTATTAGTGAAGGGATTTTTTCTATAAAATATAATATTTTGTTACACGATCTACGAATTCAATCATTTGCCATTTATTTTATAGTCGACGTACAGTAAGCAAAATATTTTACTCTATTGTAGAGTGTCTAATGGTCTAAACAAAGCCAATATTTGTATAGAAAAATAAATAAATTTATAAAAGGTAAAATATACGAGTAGGTAAATATTACCCATATTAGTTATAACACATAAACATTAAAATGTCTTATTATCTATTTTTATGATTATATTATGCAATCCTTCTTCTGTGGAATTTACTTACGGTTTTTTTAAAAACTTTTTTGGTAAAATACACACGATAATAGTACCTATATAGTATTATAATACGTTTTTAATATTGTATTATAAAATACACAGATATAGTATATTAAAACATTATCGTAAAGTTTGTAATTTTTTTTATCAAGATTATTATTAGACCGTTCCCGTCATCATGTTGGCTGTTTTCACGTATGGCCGGTTAAAATTCATTCGCATTTGAGTTTAGGGATACGATAAAAAAAAAAAAAAACCGTTCAAATACTCTGTACAAATTACAGACCAATTATTATTAGTTTGTTGCATTCGCTTTTGTATACCTACCATCTCGTGAGGATATTATTAAATATGATATGATAATTTTTGTACTATACGTTTTTTTTTTTATTTTTATCAAAATATTTTAAATTAATGGTACTAATCTATATAACATAATAGGTACGTGGTGTGGTGAACCCGTGCAATCCGTCCCTTATATAAATATGACAGCCACAATATAGGCTGGGTGTTAACATTATGGGTCAAAAAGTCAAATTAATTTTAACTTTGCCTTTAACTTTTGATTTGTTTTTGACTTAATTTAGTTTTTACATTAACTTATGATAAACAACAAGTTTATTCTAAAATTTACATAGCGTTCATTAATGTTAATTTTTTTTAATTAGAACACGAAATCAAATTTACAATCTATACATTATACTACGATATCACTAGGTATCGTCTTATACATAATATATTATATATATTTTTCACTCTATATAGTATGTGTTCCGAGTTAAAAATAAGTAAAATTTGATACACCCGGAATGAAGTGCGTTTTAATATTTTCCAGTTGGGGGCATGTCCCTGTTTTACTCCTCTCCCCGTAGGTCCCATGGGAGGCATGTTGGTATCCTTGCCTTGGTCGTCGTGGATATACAGGCATGCTTAAATTTGTGAAAAAAAATGTTAAGTATTTTTTAATTTTCCACAAGAAGGCATCAGAGAATTTCTAACCAATTTTTTTTTAAAATTATTAAATTATCAAATCAAAATAATTAATTAGTGTTACTTTTTAAGCGTGTCATAAAAAATACGCTGTGTTTCTTCTAGCACTAGGCGTCAAATATCCTAGATCAGAACTGTTCAAACGAACAAATAATAAACAATATTATTGGTCACAGTTCTAACAGCTCGGAAATTTATTATTATTATCATTCAAAAAAAATATTTCTTATTTCTGCGTATATTATGAATGTGAAATAATAATAAACCAATATAAATCGAAGTACCGAAATAGCATAAGCTCCCAACGAGTTGAACAACTCGTATTCTTTATAATATACATGTACACTGTTGTTTAATTTAACCACTTATATGATTTAACAGCCTTCCAGCATTTTTTTTTTCATTACATCGATTGGACTAAAATTCAATGCGGATCATTTTCATAGTAAAAACCGCATTCTAATTTTGCAACCATTTGTGAGATAAAACGCTCACGGACGGACTGATTATAAAGTAGTATACGTCACTTAATAATCTTTTAGGTTCTCGCCGACGCGTCGTCTTCAAAATATAACCGAAATAGTTTTATAAAATCTGGTACTTAAATGGCTACATATTATTATTAATAATTATAATATCATATACGATTCGATTGAATTCATACCGCCTAATACGCGCATGATGTGCACGCGCGCTCCAATTGCGTGTGGCACAGTTTTATTGTGGTCGGACAATTTTGCCGAATACAAACGGAAATCGTTGTGATAAAACACAACGCGGTAATATCATGCCATTCGATTTGATTGGTAAATTGTTATATTATTGGTCATCGAATATACAGAGTGAAATATCTATCATAAGACACTCGTTATGTCGGAACTTTTTCCGAAATTTGTTCTCTAGAATATTTATGAAATAAGCTGCTCTATAATTTTATATTTATGTTATTTTTTGTCACCCTTTTGTTGGAGGGGGGGGGGGGTAAAGCTACTTCCTACTTTTGATTTTCAAATGGCAACCTATACTGAAAATTCAATAAATAGACGAAGTATTAGTTAAAATAAGCTTTGGTGTTGAAATTTTTAATTTCCATCAATTCGTTGACGAGATATCCCACTTTTAAGTTTGGGTCGGGGGAAAATAATGGTGCATTATTAACACGCTGTTCGCTGCACCACCATACAAATAATACCTCATTACTTTCCTCTAACCCAAACTTAAAAGTGGAATGTCTCGTCAAAGGGCTAATAGAAATCAAAAATGTCAACACTAAAATTTCTTTTAAATAATACTCCTTCTATTTATGGAATTTTAATATAGGTTGCCATTTGAAAATCAATAGTAGGTTTTACCCCTAAAAATAAGGGTAACAAAAGATAACATAAATATACGATTGCAGAGCAGCTTGTTCCTTAGATGTTCTAGAAAATAAATTCCGGAAAAAGTTAATACTTTCTGAGATAATGAGTGTCTTATGATAGATTGATCACTCAGTATTACTACGAGTACCTATTTTTGCAATCATATATAATATTATTACATTAAAGAGGACACGTGATACTTCCTATATTAATGGCCTATATTAAAGGGATCGTGTATACAAGCAGTTTTTTGAAATTTTGGAAAAATACAATTTTATCAACTCAAAATGAATCTTAAAGCTCTGGGGGTAAAAAAATGAAAACAAAATTGTTCAAGATCTAGAAAGATGGAGTGATTAAGTAATTGTGGTAAAAATTCGAATAGAGTTAAGCATGCTAATGAAGAAGAATAACAATATTTATTACACTCGTATATGACTTTAAAATTAAAATATCGAAAAACCGACGTAGTTACAATCACAAATGGTCTAACATTCAAATGAGATAATAGGTCAATTTACTCTTGTTTTAAAAATAAAAATCGCCAATTTTTCTCAACTATTATTTATATAGAGGTAGACTGATGAAGACGTCGATTTTTGTTCAAAACAAAATCCATAAATACTTACAAAATAAATCGAATATATTGGACCCAATAGTTTATTGCCATATACTGTTGCCACGGATTATTGTTTGTTGTAGAGAAAATATTAGAATACATAATATTATAATTCCCGTTACTCCAGTGTATTTGAATTTCGGTTATTATTATAGTATTAAGTCGATAATCCGTTAGTCAAATAGAAGATTAGGTAATATATTATTTCGCGAGTATCAACGCTTATAGGTATCCGACAGAATTATTTTACTGAAAATTAAAACTAAACACTATAATATGTATATAGGTCACTGTTTGAAATCGGTAACCCGCGTTATTTAAATCGAACCCGATCGTTAATAATAGTTTACTAGGTACCGAAATTTCACCACGAAACCTTATTTTTGAGATTCGAAACCTATACCAGCATAGTGTAAAGTATCCTGGATAGGACTTTTGGAGGTACTGACTTTTAATACTCAAATCATTTTCATGCTCAAAAATCAAATAATGTCAAAATTGAAACTCTGGAAAGTATAACTATTTTAGATCAATTGAGGGACCAAAAACAAAAAAAAACTCTGTTGCTCACGGATTATTTTTTGTTTAATAATAAATTTATTACATTTATGAGCACTTTTAACTGTTTTACTTTCGAAAAAATTTCCGGGGTGGTAGCGTGTGGGGTGATTCTCCCAGTATGATCTTGTACTACAGATTTCCGTAAACTGTGGAATTGGAAATTAAATGATAAAAAATGAATATGTTTGTTCACATAAAAGTTTCGATCCTCAAAAAAAAAAAAAAAATTTCAAGACGAAATAGACCACTTGTTAATTTTATAGTTAGTGATTTTTAATTTATAATATTATTATTATGACGTCAATTCGTAGTATATAATATTGTTATATAATTCGCAGTTGCAGCCGCAGTATAAATAAGTTGGTCGCGTGTAACGTTTGTCGTAGGTAATAAAATTGGTCACGTGTAAAATGTATTCGGCAGCGTTTAAAAAGAATTTTAGTGGATATTATATATATGCGTATTATTAAACGCCTGTAGTCGATAGTGTTTGTTCGTGTCACAAATTAATGCAAATAAAAGATAAGACAAAAGTGGTCAAATATAATACTCAAACATTAGCATAAATTACTAATTATCAATGCTGGGTATTGGCGAATTACAAAGTTGTGAAATCTATAAGTTAAACATTAAAATACTTGAATTCAAACATTTGATTAATTTCCTATATCTGACCATTTCTAAATACTCAAGAGAAGTCATTGCGACGGAGGAAAAAAACAAATTGCTGATACTGGGGACGGATGTACCACTGTTGTAAATTTGAAGTTAGAAAGGTAGGACACCTATATAAAGTTATAATTAAGATTATATATACGATAAACCAATGCTAATAAAAGACAATTTGGAGCAAGTTCGGTTACACATGTTTTGAAAAGCTGTAATATTTACGATTTTCGTCAAATAATAATAATAACTTTCGATATTAACTCTTATAAAAATAGAAAAAAAAATATTAAATTGCATTATTTTTGTTTTTTTTTTTATTTGAAATAATTATCCTATTAAATGTTTGTTTGGTTTGGTTTTTGCTTTGTCAAATAATTTTATCCATAGAGTACCTAATGAATAAAAATTGCATTAATTAAAAAGTCTATTAATAGCTCAAATATTAAAAAAAAAAATAAAATTTTCAGAAAAGTTAAACATAAGTTCTTTGTTAAAATTTCAAGTCTTTACGAATATTTTTTATTGAATTACGACAAAAAAAAAACAAAATTTAAAATAATAGAACTATTATTTGAGTAAACTACCTCGTTTTTTTTCTTTCTACGTTTAATATCAGTTTTGCACAATTATTAAAAAAAAAACTACTTGGAAAATCAGAAGACAAGTTGCTTACTCATCAACTATGTTAAAAATGCAAAAAAAGATATCTTTTGTTGTTTTTCTATTGGAATAATATTTCTGTTAGAAAACATAAACCGTATACATTTAAAATAAAGAAATCATACGCTCCGAATCTGAAAAATCACATAAGGAGTTGGACACACTGGATGCTTATAATGGTGGCGTGTAAATTAGTTATCTTATTTTATCAATATTATATGGGGATCTAAATGGTCATTCGCCCCTCCGCGCATAAGATTGATGTGCATAGTTCTCTGAACAAAAATTTAAAATTTCATATTGTTTTTCTTAAGTCAAATTGGACATCGTTACTGTACGCGTGAACAATTATTATTGACTTTGAAAGGTCAAAGTTATTTTCTTGATACAATATCAAATGTATATAGTTATTCGCGTAATGCGTTTTGTCACGCATCATTTCAATATAAATAATACTCGTAGTATATTTTATTTGTTATCGTTTTTCTATAAAAATATTAACGACCGCCGTATTATTAAACTGATTGAATATAATATGCTACGTATTAGTGTACAACAATCTTTTATTGTCTGGTCTATATAATATCCGGCCATCTTGCTATCGCAATATAATAAACCAGTCGATTTATTTGTAGGTTTTCTCGGTTTTTATATTTTCATCAAATTAGAACCGTAAGCACGTCGTATACCTACACTGTATAGGAGTTTAATACAAATTAATCGGTTTCCCATTCCCCGCGATCGATTTCGCAAAGCTCAAAACAACGAACAAATGTAATATTATATATATATACACACACACACACACACACACACATACATGCACATAATATATTATCAACAAACTCGTGCGTGTTCTGTAGGTACAATAAGTATCTTGCAATCCATTATTGCAATTAATTGATTATCCTCTCGCTTAGAAGTCGTACAGTGTACACCCGATATAGAAATACTTATACCGGAGCACCGATAAAATTGCATGTGTGGGTCTCGTAACACGTTTACAGGCTATATACAGTTTAATATAATTCAGTTTCATTTCGAATGGTTATAGTGATCAGTCGAAACGAAAACTTTGAACACATCAGATTATGCGCAATAATAATAATAATATTAATAATAATTACGATATATATATATTAATCCTTTATGTTCAGTCAGTGATTACACACGCTTAGTTTTTATTTAATATATAGTTGAGATTATGAGTGAACAAGAAATCTACACGACTTACACACACTGAATATCGGATAAAAATAAAATATTCCAAAAGATGGGCCGGCGAAATGTTTGCCGAACGATTTTTATGTTATTTTTTTCTTAAAAATGATATAGAAAAACTGGAAAAAATTGTTTATAATGCATATTCTTTTTGTTTTATGATGCAAATTTGGTTGCTTAACTATGTCTGAATAATTTTTGCCAAAAAGAAATGGTTATTCGTAAAGGTTTTTGCAAATGCAATTGAATGCCTTTTAGTTAATAGAATTTAATTTCTCCACAAATTTCCTACGTCTTTGATCTTAAATAAAACTACAACACTATAAGAAAAAGTTACCTCGCCAATGCACTAACTAGATAAAATTTGATTTTAAACAAGACAGAAAACATTAAAAAAAAAAAAAAAAACATATTGTACTACTAAAACGCGATATATTAATGTTGGTATACTGTATAGGTATAGGTATTTACACACCGATGCGTTTATATCTACGATAATATAATACGACAGAGTTAGGAAAACTTTTTCCGGTACGCCTAAATATAGTTGAAATAATAATAATACAATACAATACTTACACATCCGTTCGGCTGTTGTAATTCAATTTCCGGTATAAACGCGCCACGAACTTTTGTAATTGATTCGTTTGGACCGCGAAACGAAACTTTAGCGGAGGCGCTATATAGTGATGGTGTAGATAACAAAAAATATAAAATAAATAAAAACGCAGAAAAAAAAAAACGATTATTATTTTACCATTGCGATATCATAGTATAACGAAAAATTGTTAGTGGAAGTGGTGGGGGGGAGGGATACAATAATAACAAAGAAAATCACATCCCGACCGATTGAGACCGAGCGCTCGCAATAGCTGATGATATAATAATATTATTATAAAAACCATAAATGTGCGCCCGCGATACATCCCGTCGGAATTCCGGCCCCGAAGCTCTCTCGCGATTTATTCGAATCATTCGTTTATATTATACAAATGCATTATATTTTTCGTTCGCCATCGAAGGCCATGATCGCTTATAGCGAATTTCCTATGTATCAACTTAACCTACACTCTATACAGAGTGGTTTTAGATTCGGAGCGTAGCGTGCGATCTATTGATTTTACTATGATGGTTTTTTTTTTTTTTTATATATATATTGTGTCTGTTAGCAACTTATATCTAGATTGTGAGTAAGAAATTCGTTTTTTGATTTCCCTTGTAGATTTTTTTTTTTTTTTAAATAATTGAGCAAAACCGAAAAAAACGTAGAAAAACCGGGACAAATTTACGAAAAGTATGCTTTATTATTTTAAATATTGATTTTTGTTGTAATTAAGTTAAAAATATTCGTTAAGAATTGAAATTTTGACAAAACACTTATATTTGGTTTTTTAGGTGTGTTAAAACTTTAACAATATTTGAGCCATTTTTAAGCTATTCATAGACATTTTAACTTTGCTAGATTTTAGGTAATTTTTATTTTGCACGTACTCTGTAGATATATTGTTGGATTAAACAGAAATGCTTGAAAATTTAATAGGAAGTTATATATCATAAGTCTCATTTAATGGTCAAATAAAAAAATTGATTGTAATGTATGGTTTTTTTTATAAAAGTTTTATTATAAAATGTTGACGAAAATCTATATTATGGCCTTTGAAAACATGTTTAACCGAACTTCGCTCACTTTTTCATTAGCAATAGATTACCGTTACTAACGGATATATATTGTATAACTTTATGTATCCTACCTTCTCAACTTCCCACTTACAATAGAGGCACACACGTCCCCAATATCAGTACATTTAGACTTCTATACATAAGTTTACCCCGTCATATCCGTCCGTCCATGCAGTTACTTATAGGTACATAGTTACGTATTCGTAACATTATTATTATTATCAATTTTAAATATTAGTAAGATCATCATTACCATTATACATATTATACTGTTGTCATTAAGTATTTGAGGAAAACAACACACAAAATTTGTTACCAAATTATCAGTACTTAAAGAATATTAAACATTTTCTGTCAACTGTTTACAAATTAAGACTTTTAATTTGTTTAGGTTTCCACGCATAAGCATGATACCAAAACATAAATTCGTTATAAAATTAGTTTTTTTTTTTTTTAAATTTAAATCATTCAATTATTCAAAAATCAATTCAATGAACTCAATCAAATTAATGTTTTATTCGTTGACTTTCATAACCTTCCCTTATACATAATAACTAGCTGACCCAGGCACCCGGCAATGGTTTGTTAGATAATAGTGTAAATAATAATATTAGTTTTCTTGCCCATGACCGTCAAATTGTCATCCATGTCGTCACTAAGATAACCTACGAATAAACAAAAATAAATAAAAAAAAACAATTAGATATTCGTACCAAAAACACCTAAAACCTCAATTTTACCCCCTTAGGGAATGAGTTTTTAAAAATCGTTTCCTATCCTACGTTATAATAGCTATTTGTATGCCAAATTTCAGCCCAATCTGTCCAGTGGTTTGAACTAGGCGATGATGAATCAGTCAGTCAGGACAAGTTATTTTATATATTACATTCAAAAATATGAACGATACGATTTTCTATAGATTTAAAAGAATATAATAAGAGGAAACGCTAACATTATACTTTACGTGTGTGTGACCAATTAACCGCAATTTCAATGAGAATATTATTACGTTGACCGAACAGTTTTTGATATTTAGGAGGTTATTTTATAATATAGTACATAATAACCTCCTGACTACCAAAATTAAATATAATATATACCCATGTCAGGGAGTTATCGACCTTTTGCCCATAACGATTATTTTATATACTGTAATATGAGGTGCGTTTCTAGCCCATTAACCATATGTGTATAGATCGCGACCAAATTTATTAGATTTTGATAACGCTTATTAACGCAATTCAACATATAATAATACGAATATTTGTAATATTCTACACGGGGGAGTTGATGTATATAATTTTTTTTTAATAAACGCTGCCTAGTAATATTGCACAGTTATACATATAGGAAAAGTAGAAAAAATTTTATTTTTCTTTTCATTTTAAAATTGAATTTTTCACTGGAGTAACGTGCACATTTATTTCCCGATACGATTATTTATAAAACTTAATTTCTATATATTAAAGACACACACGAATTACAAGCAGGTGGATTAACATTTAAGTCACAACATTTGGCTATAGGCATATAATATATTTTGTTTTCTCTGTCCGTTTGGAGCCTAATATAGTAATCAAGACACTTCTACAGTTGTGATTTTATGGTTGAGTTTTGGGCAAAGGGGCTTATTATACATTTCATTAAAAAAATGGTATTTACTAAGAATTTTTCAAAAATTTATTTTTGTACTTTCATTTCTTAATAATTTAATAATAATTAAAATAGAGTTAAATTAAAAAAAGCATAACATCTTGATGAAAAAATTATCATTTAAAGAATCTATTAGAAAACATATTCTTTATGAATAAAAACAAGTTTCTTTGCCCTAAATTCAACCAGATAGTCGCAATCGTGGAAGTGCGGAATATCTTTGCTGCTATATTATCTACTCACGAGACAGAAAAAGCAAATGTCTCGTTGCTCCATATTTGTTTATAATATTATTTTACGTTTACATTCACTTTTATAATATTATTTGTATAAACGCTATGACGTATAATGTTTAGTGAATTATAATATTGATTTTTTTATTGTTTGGTTAGTCTTCACAACCAATTGTATGAAATTAAATTATAGATGCTACACAGTCAATGATGCAGATTACCTGAATGCAAATTTTAGATATATTTAAAAAAAATAACGGACATACTTCATAGTTCACACGATGGGTCATTGTTGTATATGAGTAGTTAAGAAAGTAGACGGAAAATTAAATATTTATCTGTACGCAAAAATTAATCATTGCTAACGAAAAACGATTCTGAGCGGAATTCAGTTATATGTGCTTTGAAAAAATTACGTTTTAAAAATAATACATATCGTAAATTATCTCGTTTTTCCTTCGTTTTTTTCCATTTCTTATGAAAATCCCTTGGAAAATCAAATAATCGTATCCTTAAAATACCATTCTAGTTAAATTTTCTTTCAGAAAAGATGCTTGATGGTAAAAAAGTTGTTCACAGAAAAAAAAATAAAAATCATCATTGTAAAACCAATTCACTCCTCGCTCCGCTCAGAATCTAATAAAAACGACATTATTTATAAAAAAATTATTACAACGTATGTATAAATATTATACATTTAATGCAATTGAGAAGCGGCTAACTCTTTCAAATCGTATATTAATTATTTATATCATTCGTGCAACTAAGGGAGGTTTTGGTGTACTTACCCACCCAATTTTGTAAGTAGCTCATCCAGGTTTTTTTAATATTTGTAAATCGTATGCAGTTTATGAAAACTAATGATAAACGGGTTGAATGTGAGTAATAATTATACTATTTTGGAGGAAAAATCATTGTGATCATTCTAAATATAAAGTTTACTTTATTTAGTTACCATTTAATCATTATTCAATAACAAATTAGTTATAATTTAATAATGATATAATATTATTAAATGATTAATAAAATAGTTTACTCTGTAAAGTATGTTTTCGGGCGAAAAACAGGTTTCACGCAATTCCCTTAATCTCTTTTCTTCCTACTGTATCATTGCCCACACTCCACATGCATATTACAGTGCAGCACCTATATATATATATATATATATACATTTTTTTTTTGTGTCTTATAATTTAAAAACGGAAAAAATGAACTGTAGCCGTAGTCTGAACCGAAATGTTATTTTATTGTTAACAATTTTAAATTTGCAGGTGTATGTTTTTTGCCGCCGGATGAGGGCAATTGCTTAAACCGTCTGAGTATGCGAGTGAAATTCTACTTTAACTACGAGTTAGACGAGTGCTCCGAATTCATATTTTTCGGCTGTGGCGGCAATGAGAATCGTTTCGACACGTTTGATGAATGCGAAAACGTGTGTTTATACAATTACTACAATTGACGAACATGGAATCGTTCACGCGGTTGCCGCAAGATCGTCAAAACGGGTAACCATCACCGGATGTATAATGGGTACAAAATATAAGTGGATGTATTTTTTTTTTTTTTTTTGTATCGCGTTTTGACAAGATTATATAAAACAATCGATAATATATTATATCATGTACTTTTTATATTTGTTTCCTAAATGTTTAACGATAATATTATGTCTAAAATGTGATAATTCGGTAGAAAGTTCTCGTATATAATTAGGTATTTGTATTTTTACACTAAAATATTGATCTCCGTAAGAATTTTTTTTTTTTTGCGGGCTTGTGTCCGTTTATGATATGATGGTTGCCTGCCATTAATCTTGTCCGATAAATAAATAAAATATATATTATTATTATTATTATTATTATTTAATTTATCGTTAGATTTGGTGAGCGTCAGTTGCAAAAATAAATTGACGGCACTTTCCTCTATCCCTGACCTATATGATGTCCGTGAAGAATACTGAGTGAGAAAGATAGTGATAGTTAGAGGTAATCATGGATAAAATACTTCTTTGAGGATATTTTTACTATGCTGTGGAATTGATTATAGCAAGTAATCATATCAAGCTTCTAGATGGATAAGTAATGAAATGTTCATGGTGTAAATAAAAACATTTCATGAAATCTCCGGTGACTGTCCGCTTCTAGAACTATCTCTCTCATTTAACATCGTAGTGACACCGTATAAAGTCCTGGGTTTGGGCTCCTTACGCATCAAGTGAAATTGTGAGAGTTTGGTGTGCCCAATGCGTACTCGGGTAATTATGATCTCCTCGTGACGTGTTAGTTTAATTAGTGGATCTGACCATTTTTTTGTTGTGAGTTTTATTTGCTTAAATTTATTGTTTTGATTAGTTTGTGTATCCCATATTTTTTGCCATAGAGAGTATTTTGATTTTTGATACATTTGATTTTTAGGGCATGGTTCACATCCTTGTATGTTACATGTGAATATAATTTGGTGTCCGGAGATCTCGCTGCTTCCATTGACAATTTGTCGGCACGTTCATTACCTGGAATGCTGATGTGTGATGGGACTCACATGAGTTTGATTGTTTTGGGGTTTGTGAGGATAGTATTTTGGATGTTTAGGGCGAGGTTACATTTTGTATGTATGTTAAATATGGAGGTGATTGCACTAAGAGAGTCACTTAATATGAGGACTTTGTCATGGTTAGTAGAGAGTGAGATGGTTATAGCTTCTAGTATGGCAAAGGTTTCTGCAGAGTATATACTGGAGAAAGGGGCGATTTTATAGAGATTGTTGTCTTCAGAGTGAGTGATGGCGAAGCCGATATCATTTGCTGTTTTAGAAGCATCTGTGTAGTAGTGAATGTAATTATTGAATTCATTGTTTATTTTTTCGTTGAAAGTATTAGTTATCAGATTATAGGGTGTATCTTTTTTGTTAAATATGGTAAGTTCTTTGTTGGCTTCAATCTGCTTCATGTTCCACGGAGGGGATACTGAGATGGTTTCTATGGGTTTTGTGTTATAGATCCTGAAAGATATTTCTACTACTACAAACGTTTTTATTAAGTATTTTCAAGGTTAACCCAACCAGGAGTGACACATTTAATTATGTAACAAAAACGACTAAAAAAAAGAAAGTGATCTAACCATCCACATCTTTCAGTGGATGGGAGAGTGTTTAATCAGATCGATGTGTACGAAACACGCGCCAAAATTAAAACTAATTTTTTTACCTATACTTGACAAACTATACAATTTGTCTATTTAAATCATCAGCTATTTTACAAAGAAAAAAAAAGCAAAGGAATAAAAGTATTTTTAACACTATTAATTCTTATATCCAAAATAATGCAAAATGATAGGAATACAATATTGGCGATTATGGTCTACGGGAAACCTTAAATTATGGTGATAACAAATTACCAACACCAGGTGCGTGTACAAGGTGGTGGGGGTTAGGGGTTCAACCACCCCCCCCCCCTTGAAATTGCATGACTATTATGATAAAAGTAGATNATTTATAATTTTTTGTGGTTTTTCTGCTTTCAGAAAGTTATAACTGATACGGCGATATTGCATACTCCACATTATCATCACAATAATATCAATTACGTTATCATTTAGGCTGTATTCACTAAAAAAATATTGAGTGTAAAATGAAGTAATAATTATTTAAAAGGCTAAAAATGAATGTTATATTGACATTTTTAACGAAAAATAAATAATCGTACAATCGAAAATATGTAAACTTCTTTATTATAAAAGTATGAAAGTGTACAAAATTGACCCCCCCCGATTTAGTGATTTTTTGTAGTTTTTGATTGCTGTTTCACAAGTTTCGTTCCACCAGGGAACTTTTTTTTTTTGAAAGGAAGATTGGCTTTTACCAATTGTGGATTCGGCGGCTTCGGTAATAATGTTTGAGAATGTTTCAACAATATTATCTATATCTGTTGGAAGATTTGTTTGGAGAAGGGTATCGAATTGTTTGGTTATTAATAGGTTGTCGATGGTGTTAGAGAAAGCGGACCAGTTTGGGTTTCGTAGGAGCTATTTGGGAGTTGATTTTTCTGTTGGTTGGGATTTGAGTAGTTTTAAGGTAATCGGCCAGTGATCATTGCTATTGTATGAAGTTTGAACTGACCATTCTATTGATCCTCCTAATGATGCGGATGCAATTGATAAATCGATGGCGGAGAAGCTGTTGTTAAAAATATAAAAAATATTATCCTGTAACAAAAGTAATAAAGAAAATATCGAGATCAAATTTTTGTACAAAATATTATGAAGAATATCTATTTTACATAGATTAATAATTACCATTTATTATAACTTCTTGAGAAATATCGACAGTTATATATGGATCTGTAACATCGTCCATAGAAATAATTAAAAAAAGCTGAAACGGCATATTGTCAATGGTATAGGGACTAGAATAAAGGAGACCATCTGTAATTTAATGATCGACATTTATTATTACACTAAAATTTACGAATTCGTTATATTTATATGTAGAATATTATTATTTTTTGAATAATTGGAAGTCATCGAATTGTTTTTTTAATTTTGTGGACACATATAAATCGAACTACATATTAAATGATTACTTTTTTATATTTTAAAAGCCCTAATTTTGGTATTATAAAATATTTACACTTTCCCATAAAGATGGGAACATTCACAGCACACCACGTCTAATAGTAAATTAATCATTCTATTAGGTTCGTTTAAAATAAATCGATCATATAATTTGTATTTCTTATAGTAAATGAGCAGATAGTTGAGTAAATCAGTGATACTGTGATCATTTCTTTTCTTTTTTCGATATTTTACATTTTTTTCCTTTTTATTAACCTAAACACCTTTTTTTAGTAAGAATCCGTTAAAAATATGATGATGAAGGGAATCTAAAAAATATTTTAATTACTGGTTAAATAATAAATTGGTACTATAATTCACCAAATCGAAACTCAGGGAAGTGGGAATTACTAAGCATTGCACAAATAATGTTTGATGTAGGGAAATTTAACTGATTTTAAAATTCTTTTATCTTTTATAGCGACAAACAGTTTAAAATGGAATTAAAAAAAAAACCTGTGATCAAATTTTTGCACGGAATATTTCTTAGAATAGATTAAAAATTACCATCGTAGTCCATTTCCCAGCCGTAATCCGACCAGATGAATGGAATCTCGTATATTCCATCCATTCCATCCACTTCCACTGTAAAAAAATACGTTTTTCTGTAATATCATGGTCAAAATTTATTAATGAATATTAAATATTAATCTACATAGGTTATTATTGTTTTATGTATTATTGTGGGTTATCGATTTGGTATTTTCCCGTTTTTATGTCATTAGCTAATCGATCAACATTAAATACACTTGTTCATAATTTTAAACGCACTTATTTAGATATTATTATGTATATACACTTTTGACAAAGAATGAACAATCACAGGAAAACACGGTTAATAGTTAACTATATCAATCTCAATTTTATGATAGTATTTTAAATTTTTTTTAGAAAATAATAAATTCAATTAATTAAATCACAAGTATTATGATTATCTCTTTTGTTATTTCGAAATTTTACATTACATTGAGTTTTATTTACCTAAACACCTATATTAAAAATATGTAATTGAGGAAATTCTGAAAAATATTGTCGTTTTATTTGCACAAGTTTTCATCGATAACAGTGACCCAGCGTTCAATGAGTGTCCATTATCTTCTGTTTTTTTCTTTTTGTTTTTTTTTGTATTGTTTTGCAGGAATATTGTATATTCGTGATCGTACGCAATCACAAGGAATCTTAGTATTTAACGTTTGTTATTTTCTGTCGGGGATATTGAAATTATTACATCCCATTTCTGCATTATACATTTTTTTTTTTTTTTGTGAGATGTAGTTAATTTTCCTCAAAAATCAGTCCCGGGGAATACATTATTAGGTCGGTCGAGTCTAGGGGTGGGTTTATGGTTATAGACATCCTTTCTCTATTAAAAACCATCCCCAAAATGCGGTTTTCCTGAATTAATTGTAATTATTATTATTATTTATTTATTTATTTGTTTTTCCCTAGTAAAATTTGAAAAAAACATTCAAAATGTCGGTAAAAACGTATTTATGGTAAATTTACTATTTAGTTGATACTGTTATTGATAGAGAGGAGGCGATACATTATCCAACTGAATTTGTAAATTCTTTAATCCCTCCACCGCATAAATTAATTCTAAAGGTATATAGGTTCTCCCATAATACAACACCGGAACTAATTACACAAGATTGCAAATCAAATATTTAAAATAAATGTCAGCTGAGGGTATGATTCTTATTAGCTGTAGAGCTAGGAAAACAGCTTTATTTTCTAAAACGCCAATGATAACTACCAATCTACCATTTCTGTTAAACAGCTCCGAATTTCCGTGAAACAATGTTTTCAATTATGTTTATCAATGATGCACAAGTTAAACATTGAAATTAAAGACAATTTCCAGGATAAAATTAGATAATGAACGGCCTAAATTAAGTGGGTAGTTGGTTAAATTGAACAGAATTACCTTATATTTTTAAATATTTAAAAAAAGAAAATTTGTTTCACACCGTTTTGGTAAGTTGTTAAAATACGTTTGTAAATCGATAGCATCTTGATTGAGTTTTAATTTTTTTTTTTAAAGGTTTGGCATTTAAAGTAAATAAAAATAATATCAGACTTTTTGATAACATTAGATAAATCATTTATAAAAATAGTAAAAATGAAAGTTTATAGACGGTTACCTCGAGGAACATGACCAACTATATCTATAAGAAATGCGATTTCACACCGCCAATAAAATAAATCATAAAACTCACGTGGTCGGTTAAACGACGAGTTGTACGAATCATCGTGAGACGTTTTCGTCTTCTTCACGGTATCTGGTGTAGAATTTTGAGACAGACCTCCTTCTTCTTTTTTTCAAATTGTTACGTTTTCATTAAAACGATAAGAATGAAATATAGGTAGTTAATTTATTTAAACGATGCAAACTCATATAATACTAATAGTTTTTGTTAGATCGGTAAAATTTGCTGACGAAAGAACGATTCTGAGCGGTGTTCGGTCGATAGCTTTGCCTCATTAAAAATATTTGAAAGTCATATTATAGTCATATAATTACATTTGTATTTTATATTTTTGGTAATAATATTTGTTGAGTATTGTATTTATTTGCCTGTTATTGCCATCTATTAGACAAACTCCTAAGAAAATTGAAAATTATCTTTCCATTCCTGGTTTTTTTTTAGAAAAGTATCTTCATTGAAAATCGGGTAAAAATTTTTGGTGGATTAGCTGTGCATACTAATAGAAAATAAATATATTAAACGCATTGTAAAACCATACGATTCTTCGCTCCACTCAGAATCTTTAATTGCCATACTACTGCCTAACTCTTTGCGATTTATTTGATTCGCGTTATTTTAATTGTAAACTGTATATACGAGAAATGTAATGTCACATTGCGAACGGAATAACTATAATAATTGTAAGAAATAAATCATAAAACTCACGTGGTCGGTTAAACGACGTGTTGTACGAATCACCGTAAGTAGTCTTCATCTTTTTCTCGTTATCCGGTGTAGAACTTGGAGTCAAACTTCTTTTTTCTTTTTTTCAAACGTTAAAATGATAGAAACGAAATATATATATTTAATTTATCTAAACTTCGCAAACTAAAATAATAATTGTAGATGTGCTGTGCTTTATTTTTGCTTTTATTATTTTTAAAACCTTAATGTACGAATGTTTTCGTATTCTGTGTTTTACACCGTGGGGGTATTTTTCCCCTACATTTGGCTCACGTTTTTGAATTGTGATATGTATTCATATAGTTACAGTTGCTCATAACGTCTTGCCCGGAAATATAAGGATATTGAGAAAAAAGACCCCGAATATACAAAACGCACGGTTTAGTTTTCGTACTTTCATTTTCGATACTGATTAAAGTTATTGATTCGCTGTATGAAAATATTATAAAACCAACAGTGCGATATAATTGTTGTCCCGACGGAATGCGATTTTTGTATTAACCGAGACGCGCTATAGTCTGCGCACGTTCTTTTAATAGTTTAAGATCAATAATAATTATGAAAATAAAAAAAAACACTTACGGCAATGATCCATAGTGTTCAGTCCAATATTGCAACTTGGAATAATCGCAATATCTATGATTCTATATCTTTAGAAAAGTTATCAAATTTGAAATTATCAAACTGTGTACTTGAACTGCAGATAATAGTACGACGATAACTTGAAAGAATCCAGTTATACAGACTGTAACTGATGCGCGTAAATCGATTTGAAATGCAAAGATGTAGGAACAATTACTTTCAACTCGTTACAATGAAAGAATACTTGACAGTCGAATATGGGTAAACAAATTGTTCGCCTTAATTACGCCTAGACGACCGAATAAATATTTATTGATATAAATATCCGGCTGATTGATCGGTATGCTATTAATTAAATTTACAAATTGTAATTTTAAAATTTATATTTAATACGATTTTTTATATATAGGTGATTGGAATATGTGTATAGGTTTTACTCGTTTTCTCATTTAAGCGCAGTCCATTTTGTTAATCCAAATTTCATGTTTTGAAGTTTATCTATCTATATTATAATACGAATGTACTGAACATCGTAGGGCTGCTGAAATAAACGCATCTATATGCTATTTTCGACAAAAATAATATAAAACTCTATAAACTGCGTACGGTATAATTATTTTTCAGATAATACCAACCTAAATATATATATATATATATATATATATATAGTTGTGCCGCGGACGTGTCAAAGTTTCGACAAACGCGCGAATAATTTTCCTTTGACACGCGTAATAGTTATAAAATAATCGTTCGCACGAAACAATTTTATTATAATATCATAATATATAGGTCTTTGTATATTTTACGCGTAATTTAATACGAAAATGCGATTTTTATGCATTAACTTGTGTGTTGGCATAGAATCAGAAGAACGTATCAACCAAATAAAACTTGTTTTGAAGAGTTAAAGAACACATTTTTTTTTTTTTAGAGGGTATTCTTATAAATTAGTTAATATGCGTAAAAAAATATAAATCAATTTTGGGTAAATACGGTTCGTCTGATTCCAAGCTAACGATAAATATATGATTGGAATACATTATCGTATTATGTTGGAGTATTAATTAACCGGATATGTGATTATAATTATAGTTACATAAAAATATACGTATACATATTTTGTGTAAACATTATTATTATATGTATTGTTTATAAAATTGTTTATTTTTAAAGATTTTATTCTTTATCAGATGTAAAATTGACAACGTCCCATACTTCATATAGTATGAAATCAACATTGTTATATTATATTAAGAAGAAAAATTATATCTATTGTCCAATAGAGTATTTGTTTAGGCAATGAAATAAGTGATGAATGATGATATAGAAACAAATATATTATTACATGATCAATTTCAAATATTTTTCAAAGCAACAAAATGCCGTAAATAATATAAAACTATTGAAAAAGTTACTTAAATATTATTATGAATATCCGTTGCAATTTACTAGCCACCGCATTAGAAGGGAATTTAGATATGAGGATATATATATACATATATATGTAGAGTAATTTAATTTATATCCAACGATAAACCATGGCTAAGGCGAGCAGAGTATTTTTAGTCGTATTAGGCCCACGTTGCCAAGGTAACCCAGAAAAAAATAAAAATTATTAGAAAAAATAACCAGTTTTTTCAAAAATACCAAGGAAAATAAAAGCTCATTTTCTAATCGTTCCAAAGACCGTTGGCAACTTTATATTAGACGCGCTTTACGACAAAAAGAATAGCCCGTGGCCTTATTATAACCTAAATACCACATGGTTACCCAATGCACCAACTAGATTAAAAATGCTACAAATAAGTTAACATAAAGTTTTTAATTGGAGTAATATGTCTGGGAAAAAAATAGTTTAACACAAACAACAAAAAATCATAATAGTAAAACCAATAGATATATTACTCGCTTCACTCAAATTCTAAAAAAATCAAACAAAATATCATTTTCAATAATTTGAATTGTTCACAATTTCAAGTTCTATGCCTATTCTGCGTAGGCATGCTCACAAGCGCACGGGTGTGGTAGCAATGTGCTAGCTACACGCTTTCCAAAAAATTTCGCTTGTTTAACATTTTTGTTTTCGTTGAAAGTTAAAATATTATTGCAAGCAAAATGTACAATATTATATAAATTTTAGATTCCAAGTGGAGCGAATTGGCTCATCCACGTGTGAAGTATGTCTGTATTTTCTATAACTTTACGTTAAACCGATAAATGATAACTTGTAATTTATTATTATCGGCCCATATACATAATGATACACATTATACACAATAATATAATATCTATAATATTTATTATATCCGTATCAACCACACCCCACATGTACCCGATGTACTTGCACATTTATCAGTTACCGTAAACGTCATTTTAATCTAATCGTTNATATGTTTTTCAATAATTCTCGACCGTCAGCACTCGTTAGCCGTTATCAATATTGGTATTATGAACGTATTTAATACATTGGTATTTATACATTATAAAAGTGAACTTTAGTTTTTAACTATTATTTTTATAGCATAAAAAAAAAACAACATAAATATGAATAAATCGTCATCAGAAAATTAACTGAAGAAATTGTTGTTTAATAAAACTCCAGGAGATACTGGAAATCTATAGGGGTCTATGTAATGTATGTATTCAGCTGAGCGTCCGTGTATCCTATAGATATTGAGTAATAATCCATTACAGAAAAAAATGAAATGGGGGCACATTAAAATTTGGTCAGTGACAAGAGGACTGAATCCACATAATGAATGTTAACATTAAAGACTATTCCTACTAAACATATTCTGCACATTAAAAAAATCCTGCGCACGCCTATGTTATTCTGTATTCTAGAATTATAATATTATTTTTTATAAAACAGTTAATACCCGATAATTAAAATAGCTCGAAATAATGCAAATATAGTACTTTTAAAATAAATATGAGCATGAAAATAGTAAGGGTCTGTATACGACTTCGGAGCTTAAAAATTACCCACTCTCATAACAACATGCTGAAATTCATAATGAAGTAAGTACAGTGGTTCTTGAAAACTGTAAACGTGTCTCAAAGCTGTGTATTTCAGCGACGTCGTTTGTCTTGTCGTGTCTATGGATAATATTCAACTGATCATTTGTCACCTAAACGAGAGAAAAGGCGAAATTATCAGCCCAACTCTGGAAAACCTCCGGTGGGTATGGAATGTCGCTGAATTTTATCAAGATTATAACGGCCAATCGGAATACGACACGATACACGACGTCACTGGAATATCGTCTAACATTTTTTCGCGCGCGTATTGAGGGGAAAAAGATACAAAAAAAAAAAACGATCAAAACAAAAAGATACATCGGGAAATCAATCATGTCCGTTATCGTTTTCCAGAACGATATTAAAATTATAATATCGTATTATTTCGGGATGTGCGCGGTAACAAAACAAAATGAAAAATAATATTAATTTTGACGGGACTGTTAGATTTATGAGGGAACGCGTCGTCGTCGTCGTCGTAGTCACGATAGTAGAAGCATTGTATAATTGCGCAGAGTGATAAAGCTGTTTAACTAAAACGACTAGGGTTGATACCCACATGGTATCAACACGGTTGCCATAGATGGAAAAATCGTTTCGGACAATAATATTATTTATATAATTCACGTCCACTTTTTTTTCTCTCCCCGCCTCGTCCCCGCAGGTATTGCACAGCGTGTTCGCTATCGTCCGTGCCACTACAGGTAGGTAGGTAATATAATATTTATACACAGCATCACAGCCATCATCGCTGCGCGTTTACTATATACGCACCCACTCACGGTGATTGATGATTCGCGCGGTTTTCGCGTAATATAATTCGCTTTTATAATAATATACAATGTATCACGAGTACCTATGTACCTATATGTATTTATTCTGCCGACAGCCGGAGCAAAGACAAGGCTTATCATGTCCGTCGCCGCTACTTATATCCGAGTAGGTCCATACGGCGGAGAGCTGCAAGAAATATATTCTACACTCGCGAGACCGACAGCGAAAACTCGATGATAATGATAATATTACCTGTTATTATATTCTTGTGTTATCAAAAACAGACGGCAGGATATAAAATATACACATGTATATAGATGAACATAACACGCACGCGGTGCCGCGACCGGATGGTAAACGCGAATTAAAAATCGTCGTACGCCACTGTTTTAGGAGGGGAGTTGAAATGGAGGATAAACTATAGAGGGATATAATTTATAAACCATTGCTAATAAAAAACTATTCTATGCAGAGTATTAAAGTACAAAAATAACTTCCTCGGTGTAACGATTAGAACAAAAATGCTACAAGAGAGAGTTGCTGTAAAGTTATTGTTTCGAGTAAGATTTGTGGAGAAGAGTTATTTACAGACGCGAACAAAATACACATCATAGTAATACCGTACACCGTTTTTTTTATGGGTTCTGTTAGAAATCGAATAAGGATTTTATCTGGATTTCGCAATTGGTGGTAGCAGCGATCGAAAGCTCCATCCTAAATGCCGAGCCAATAAGGAAAAAAACAGATACTCAGCTTATACCTAAGCAAAACGGTTCGGTTAGTTTTAAATACAATATTTACCATTCGCTGCGCAAGTTTAAATTCCATCGAAAAATAACGCTTTTATTCACGATAAGCATAGCCATAAAAATGAATTTATGATTTATGCAATTAGTAACGAAAAATATCATCAGTGGACGTTGTTTTCAGTAATTTTTTGGTCCAGTTGAGTAACTATATTTCTTTTATTTATGGCCAAAATTAAGCGTGGTGTTAACGTCGGACCGATCTAGATCGATCAAGAGTGGTTCCCCCACTACAAACACGCTAGCATTTTTGGTTTTAACCTTGGAACGTCACTGCACGACTTCTGCGCTTTGGAGACCTTACTTTTGGGTCCACTCTCGTATGTATAATACGCTTTTCACAATATAATACGCGTGCAGTGTATTGTGTTTCGTTAAAATAATGTACTCGTTATTTTTTTTCAACTAATATAGGTAATATATACTTATACTCACCTGAACATGCACGAGACACACAAAACATCGTTGTGGCTATTAATTATTATTATTATTTTTTTTTTTATTGTGTATCGACGATTTCATAGTTAAACGGTGTAAATAGTAGGTATACCTATAACGTATAAGGTTTCAAATCCAATGAGGTAATTGCATTTACTTTTAGGCTTGAATAATTCTCCTAAATAGTATATTTACATTCTAAATAATTTCAAAAGTAATATTAAAATATATAAATGTAAATATTTGTTTTGTTCTCTCCTAATACCTTTATAGTTAAATCAGATTGATTTGACAATGTGGTAGTCGACGATGTTTAAAAGTATAAAAATTCTAATACTTATAATATTTAACGAAAAATAATGTTTTTCATATTAAATACTGGATGCAATTAATTGCTAATGTATACCTAGTTATTTTATTTTTTTTATGGTACGCCTTGGTGATACTATTTTCATTTTTGGTAATTTTTGTTCACGATGTTTTCTATCAAAAATATTGCTCCAATCGAAAAGTGACAAACTATCGATTTTGTTTCTTCTAATATATTATAGCCACTGGCAAAAAAAATCGTTTTTTTAATAGCTTAAGTATTTTTCTTAATAATTCGGAAAACCCAAAAAATAATCGAAATTTACGATTTTTTTCAAATCACGGCACAACGATTCATTATTTTAAATTTTTACGGATTATGTTTTCTACCGTAAATATTGTGCCAATAGAAAAACGACAAGCGAATTTTTTTGTTGCATTTGAAATCTATTTAGTGAGTTAGAAAGTCGCTTTTTGATTTTCTTTTTAGTTACTTAATAATTAAGCAAAACCGAAAAATACGTAGAAATAACGGGAAATTTTTTTTATTATTTAAAATTTTGTTTTTGTAATGTAATTCAGTTAAAAATATTCGTAGTCTTAAAATTTGAACGGAAAATTTATATTTTACCACTATAAGGTTACTAGTTATGTTTGGAAATGAGTAATTTAATATTTTTAGTTTCTATGAAATGAGATTGAGTTGTGTTTTCTTTTACGGGACATATAAATATTTGAAATTCACGATATATATAATTTCTTATCTTTGTACTCGCCATCCATGAGATAAATACGAAGATCTTTATAATATTTTATTTATTTACGTTTTCTGTTTCTTTAAGTTTTACAATGTAATAGAGGAACTCGAATTTATCAAGTTTTATTAGTATTTTTAGTAAACTACTTAGACCGTAAGTTTAGCAAACTTAATGCTTGGTATATAATTATAATAAAAAATGAACTACAAAATTTAGCTTCATCATAAATGTAGTAAGTACTTCATTAAAAAAACAATTTTTCCAGTTAGAACCGACGGCATTTTGTTAATATTTAAAGTTTGGTCTTTGAATTACGATTTACGAACACCAATGTCACAAAACGATACATTATCAATATTATATTATGCAGCCTGTAAAATACGATGATAATAATTTTTTTTTCTAAAAAATATTACAATATTTGTTTAATAATAATAATAGTTTGCTTTTCGAGCGTGAATTCCATTTCCGTGTTGCCCCTTCGGGTGCACCGGTTGTACCGGTATAACAATATTAAGATACAAATTTTGTTTGTAATTATAAAAAAATACAAAATTTAACTAGATATTTAGTGAATATCAATGAGGGGGTTCATGGAATATGTGGTGTTGTAATGGTTCGGTTTGATATTAGATCGGACGCGAGTGCAATGTGGCGGCCGCGGGACACCATGTGCGTTTTTGACGACGACTGCAATATTATGTGACGTGTCGTTCGGTCTTGCAGCGGTAAATATGACAAATAATGTTTTTTTCAACCGTATTATTTTTGTTTTGTTTTCAATTCTTTATAATATATTATATTATGTTCCCGCGTGCCTACAGTTCCGCTTTACCTATACACACGACCATAACCAATCTCGGCCGGCCGACCAACCGCATGCCCAAACTGGGGATTTTTTTTTTTATACAGTAGTTATCCGCGGCGACTCGCACGCGTTTCAAGTGCGTGGCAACGTCCGAACGAATGGTCGCGTTTTTCGGTTATAAAATTGTCGTGTTTTTACACTTCGCGTCGGCTGGACAACTCGCGTGGTCCGATGATACGCGTCCGTCATCGGGAATTTCACGTGTATATATTAGGTTTTTACCTACATCACTCGTGCCGCTTGCACAGATATACTCGCTGCGACGGACACGGGCGGTAAGCAGCTGCATTGAGATTCGTGTACAGATAAAATGATAACGTGTAAACAATAATATAGACAACGACATTCTATAGGAATATATATATATATATATATATATATATATATTACGATAGATAAAACCAACAAATCTTATTTTTATCTTTATCTTCTTAATATCTTTTTCAATAAATAGTTACTTTACTTACGTAATAGATAAGTATATTAATAAAACATGTAGCCAGCGTTTTGAATATTTTATAGATATTTAAAGGAACGCATTCCCGTTCTTCATTCCTTATTTTCATAATGAATACATTCCAAATTAATATCCATCAAAATTAGGGATGCATTCCAACCTACACAAGTACATTCAAAAAAATAACTGTTTCCAAACATAATGTAAATAAAAACCACACAAGATCTGATACATATGGTGGATGCGCTATTGTTGTGGATGGAAAGTTGGGAAGGTAAGTTACATAAAGTTATTTAATTTATATTAAATCATTGCTAACGAAAAACGATTGGGAGCGGAATTCGGTTAGTCATGTTTTGAAAAGCTATAATATTTTTAGTTTTTATCAAAATTTAATATTAAATCTTAAAAAAAAAAAAATAAAATATTACATAACAGTAAATTTTTACTGTTTATCAAAACCTCCTGTAAAATTTTTAAGTATTAGTCTAACTGCAGTTTTATTCACAGACTACCTTCCAAATAATAATTACGTAAAACCTGGCAACCATAAAATGCCTATGTATACCTTAAACATTTTGAAAATTTTACTAGGTACGTCTAGAAAAGGCCAATAAAAGATTTTTCTTTCGAAATTTTTTTCAGTTATTCCCGATTATTGAATTTTAAACTATTTGAAAAATAAAAACCTATTTGCTTATTACCAATTAAATTAAAAATATAACAAAATAGTCCTTTTGACATTTTTTGATTGGATTGAGTTTTCTGTTCGAGAATTTGTTTACAGACAGAGAAAAAAACTACATTATAATAAAACCGCTCCGAATCTAAATAGGTATTATCCTATTTAAATAGGATTATATAGGTATATATTATTATAAAGTGGCAAATTTTCTATGGTATGGATAGTGTTATCAGTTATTATTACGAAACGTTAAAGACATGGTTTAACAATCATTGGTTAAATATACACGGTATAGAGTATATCTATATAATAGTATATCATAATACAGTAGATATACCGCCAGCTCGACACGTTGATTACACGCTGATTATTAAAACAATATTTTATACGCCAACTAAGTCATTGTCGACACACAAAAAAAAAAAAAAAAATTGAAAACCAAATTTAAATAATTTTTCATGTATAAACTTTTCAGAAATTTTTTCAAATAAAACCTATTTAATTTGCTTAGTCACATAGTGTACTGGTTTTTTTTTTAAATTAAAAAAAAATACGAGTTGATACTGGGGATTATTTATTTTACTTGTTGCGGGCCGTTTGGACATAGCCTTTTGGTAGGTAGACGTACATGTGTGTTAGGTATACAAATGGTTTTTTATTAGAACTTGAACAAAACACAGTTGATAAGTTGTATCTATAATTGAAGATCCCGCGACACCAGACCCGGATCAAGACTTAGTTGTAATTATTAGGTATAAATGCACTAAAGAAATGACTGGACGGGTTGGTGTCGTGGTGACGGTGCTCCTCCTTTTCGTGTGTCAGTGGTGGTGTAGCTGTCTTTACTCCTGACTGAGTTCAAGTTCCCCTTTGGTGATGATTACGGTCTCCTTATATATGATTGTCGCCTCGATCGTTTTAATGGCCTTAACGTGCGTATATTTAATACGACGACCGATTTCATATTTTGTCATGTGGAATTCTTAATTTATAATTAACAGCCTTACACGTGAAGGACAGAGTCTGCAACATTTTAAACTAATTACACAACTAATTAAACAGTAAAATAGTTCTAAAAAATAAATGTGCAAATTTTCTAATACAAACGCTTTATTCGCCAGAACGGAATCAGTTCTTACCCTGTAAATCGTGATCAAAGAATATACATAAATAACATAAGAGTATACATAAATTCTTACAGAAATTAAAAAAAAAATATCCATTGCGTATAGGTATTTCCGGTCCGGCGTAAACGTAAATTAACTCGCATGACGTGGCTTTAATTTTAATATAATACCTTAATACCTATAACTACTTATGTAACGGTCAGTTATTGCGATATTATCGTAAAACCATTGTCGTAGTTCACAAAACCTATAAAATCGAATTTATTTTTATTTGTCATTCAGTCGGACAGACCGTCGAATATTGGCACGTAAGTCGAACGATTTTTTCTTCCGGTGATTTTTCGGTGAGAATTATCACGTTGTTAATTTATACGCGCGTTCGGATGCTGTTGTGGATTCTAAGCGTAGCGAGGAGTGTGTTAGTTTTACTATGATGACGTGTGACTTTTTGTATCTGTGAACAAGTTCTCTACCAGAAATCTTGAACAAATCGAAAAATGACAAATACTTTTTTTTATTAATTTTTTGATATTTTGTTGTTATTGTTATAAATCAAAATGTATCTAATGAAATATGATCTATTACATTAACATACGTCTTCAACTTACATCTGTGTAAAATCAGATATAGGTAATGAACAAAAAAAATGTTTTCATTGTGAAATTTAATTATCTGTACGCATTTACGGCTCTATCTAATTATTCATTATTATCATACTACAAAATGTAACACATATATAAGGTATTTATTAGAAATTATTGTAATAATTAATTTTAATATGAACAGACTTTTTAATTTCTGTATCGAAAAAATGATTAACTGTCGACATATATACATATTTATATTATACTAACCGCTCTGTTCAGCGTTGCGCCATTGCCCGTGTAAAACAAATGTGTAATAAAAACATTTTCTATATGGATTCGTTTTTTCAATCCTTGTGTCATCAAATCACTATAACTGTAGTTATCCATTGTTGCACATACATTTTAAAAATGCGTTTTCTTTTTAAATTTGTATGAATTAATTAATATGATTGTATCAGCAATTAAAAACACCTTAACATTATTCTTATTTATCCAGTTCAAACTATTGTAGATTAGGTCTTCTATTTCGACTGGACAAAACAAAGATTTCAATAACTTTAAATTTTCTCTAGACGAATCAGACCAATTTGCAAAAAACTACATGCAAATCGGTTCAGTCGTTTCGTAGATAATCCATTAGAAAAAAAAAAAAACTGTCCTAGGATAATGGGAACGGGTGCAACCACAGTTGATAAGCTAAAATACTTAAATAGGCATTATACATTTTCTTAAATAATATTTGTTTGGTATTGTATCGATTTTCACGTTATTGCTATGCTTTTCTCAGTTTTTCACATTTGCTGGAAAAACTTTGGGGAAAATCAAAAAATTACTTTTATAAAGTACCTCTCTCGTCTAATTTCCTTTCAGGAAAGATGCTATACTTAAAAATCAGAGCAAAATTCCTGGTAGAAAAGTTGTAGGTAAAAATAATAAATAGAAAATAAATATTTTTGTAAAACCATAAGTTTCTTCTCTCCACTCAGAATCTGTACTATTTCACGTTTATGTATATAAACTAGCTGGACTGCCGGACGTTTCTCGAGCCAAACAAATGTGTAATAAAAACGTTTTCCTTTTGGAATCCCTGTTTCAATTTCCGTCACTATTACTGAAATTATCCGTTATTATAGATACACGTACATTTTTAAAAATTCATTTTTTTTTTCAAACTCAAATGAATTAGATATATGGTTGCTAAGCAATAACAAAGTTAGTCTATAACCACTGTAGCGTAGAACTGAAGTTACTTAAAGTTAATGAAATGCTACTGTGCAAAATATAGAGTTCAAGATTTTAGATTCTGAGTGGAACGAGGGTGTTACAATGATGTATATTTTTTTTTATGTGAACATTTTTTCTACCAGGAGGCATATTCCGATTATCAAGTATAGCACTTTTTCTGAAAAAAAATGTTCTCTGGGTTATACTTTAAAAGGTCATTTTTTGAAATTCTCAATAATATTCGAGATAGTGAGGAAAATCTCAGTCTTAAGTTAAAAAATATTGAAGGATTAAAAATAAGGTTGTCATTGGAAATCGTTTTTATTTATTTTTTGTTATTATTAAGTTTTAATTATTTTAATTTTCTTTTAATAATCATTGTTGTCATGGAACGCACATTATTGTAATCATTTTACCATAATATGACATAATATACCATAAATTGTATTACTGAAAAAGCAACACTATCAATTGAACTCCACAAAGATCCGTGTTTTCGTAAGCAATGGTCTATATAGATATATATTAAATTCCCGTTTGTATCCTACCTTCCCGACTGCCCACCTACAACAGTGACTGCACTCGCATGCAAAATATATGTACATCTATAAGTGTTAAATATTTTTTTTTTTTTGTCACCCTTATTTTAAGGGGTGAAAACGCTACTTACTTGTAGTTTTAAAATATTAAAAATCCCTTACAAAGATGAAGTATTAGTTTAAATCAATTTTGGTGTTAACATTTTTAATTTCCATCAATTAGTTGATGAGATATTCCACTTTTAATTTTGTATTGGAAGGAAAGTAATGGTTCATCATTTGTACAACCTATTTCTTAAATGATCTAAAAAATAAAGTCCGAAAAATGTTAAAACTTTCTGAGATAACGAGTATCTTACGTTTGTTGATCACTCTGTATAGTATTATATAGGTAATTTGAGTACATTTAAACTCCGCTAAAAAATATTTTGCTATCGAATTACATTTATATAAATTCTTCTAAACCTAACTAAAAAAAGAATTTACTATTTATTTTTTTAGGGGAGTTACCATTGATCCAGGTGTTTTATTGTAATTATTGGTGTATAGTAAAATACTATAGTATTTCGTTATTAATAATTGTTTTGCAAAGAATATTTGTATTAAATAAAACTGGCGGGAAATAATTTGACTTAAGTGACGGAACTCTGCTGCTCACGTGTGTTTTACGATTGTTTTGGGCGCAAACATATTAGACGATCGTTTTTATAGATTGACCGTGGATACGTTTATTATTTCTATATTTCTCACACTCTATCTACAAAAGTGTTGACATTATTGCGTTTATCCGCAATTGAAGTTCAGTCACGTCCGTACGTTTAACTAAAGAATATTCGCTGACGCATCGTTTACGTCAATCGAATGCACCACGAGATGTCGTTGAGCACTGTGGTATTATTTTAAATATTTAAACAAGATTTCGAGGACGTGAATATAAGTGCTGTATTATAGACAAACTATTGATGTACTTATGAGATTATTATGGAGACCAATAATTCAAAGGGAAATGATATTCGAGAATGTTATTTGCATGGAATGATAAAAACCAATGGTTTTCAGTCTAACACGTGGATCGCTTCGCTCACCAACTTGAGTGCGAAATCATGTTGGTCTTTTACTCGAAAATAAATCCTGATTTGTTGTGCAAAATCACGTCGAGTATGTACCAGGAGATGAGGTGCGATGTGAAAACGTCTACTTTACGAAGTAACATACATATTTTTGAACCAATAATTATTATTAAGTATTACTATTTTCCCAATTATGATCCCCCCACTATAATTATTACTGAAAGTTTGGGGATTTTTTTTTTTCAGAGAGTATTTGCGAGAATATTGTAAACATATTATGCATAACAGTAGTGGTGACTGAAATATTTCAAATAAACCAGATTTTTAAATTGCAATATAATATCTACGTCTTATGCCATAAACATGCATAACAACTTATAATATTTAAATTTCAAAGTTAACCACCTCCCACCCTTTTAAAACTAAAATTAAAATGCTAATTTACTTTTTAAAGCAATTTTGTTGGCCAAAATACTAAAAAAATACAGTAGCAGCGAAAATGGGTACACATATCCTATGAAGCGGTTGTTTTATGACAAAATTAAGTATATAATAATATTACATTATTAATTAATATAATTAAGTATACACAGTAAAACTTCTTTTAACAGTCACCTCTATGAAATGGTCATTATTTTATCGATCTCATCAGCTTTATGCCGCTATAGGACACTTCTAAATAATGGTCATTATTTCTGGTCTCTTCGGTGACCGTTATATGGAACTTTTACTGTATGTATACAGGGTGTATGTAATATAAGAAACAAGGCACTCTACAATTTTATATTTCTGTTAATTTTTGTCACCCTTATTTTTAAGGGTAAAATCACTATTTACTTTTGATTTTTAAATGGTAAATTATATCAAAAATTCCATAAATAGATGGAGTAATATTTAAATTAATTTTCATGTTGACATTTTTGATTTCCATAAATCCATTGATGATTTTAGTTTAAAGTTTGGGTTAGAGGAAAGTAGTGGAGTATTATTTGTGTGGTGGTGTGGCACACGGCGTGTTAATAATGCACCACTATTTTCCCCGACCCAAAACTTAAAAGTGGGATATATCGTCAACGAATTGACGGAAATTAAAACTTTCAACATCAACATTTATTTTAACTAAAATTTTATTTATATATAGAATTTTTCAGTATAGGTTGCCGTTTGAATATCAAAAATATGTAATGATTTTACTTTCAAAAATAAGGGTGGCAACAAATAACATAAATGTAAAATTGTAGAGCTGCGTTTTTCTTAAATTTTCTATACAATAAATTCCGAAAAAAGTTAATACTTACCGAGATAACAATTATCTTACAATAAATTGATCACCCTATATATATATGTAGAACTTTATCGATAGATATTATTTTAACGAAAAATTTGAAGCACAGACACGTCTAGTTGTCTTAATTACGAAATACGAAATTATGTGCTTCGGTTATCAATGAGCTTTATTCCAATTTACTTAAGTTGCTTCATAGAAAAAAACATTTCACGTCATCGCTACATTATAATATGATGGAGTTACCGTTGATGCATTACATGCCTAAAACATACATTTATTTTCATTAAAAATTATAAAACATGTCATTGTACTATTATTTTTAACAATATGAAACAAGTAAACGAAATTTTAATTGATATATGCATTAAATATTCAATTACATTTAAGTATGCTATGTAAAATATTAAAAATACAGTTTTAGTTTGACTACTCCGTATGATTATCATTGAAAATCTAAAAATATTTAAAAATGTAATAATTATAAATAAGATAATTTAAAAAAAAAAAAAATTGTTAAGAAAAAATATAATTTACCTCAATCAATTTACGAATAATGCATTATGCACACCCGATAACATTTTCGTATTGATACGTAATACTGCTCATAAAAAATCTACGGATGATGGATAGAAAAATTTTCCCAGAATTTTAGTCCTATTATCTCTTTATGTTGTCTACTCAAAATACTGACTTCCAAAAAAAAAATATAAGAGAATGTAAGGTTGCACATGCTTGGCGTTAGTATCAAGGAATGATATTAAAGTATACATATTGCCTTTAGGTGTTCAATTTCACGTGTTTATAGAAGATCTACCGGATTTTTAAGACCCTTAAAAACTACTCAAATTAAATATAACGGCGACAAGATGGCTGGGGAAAAATTCGACTCTATAGTCACGGTGCACTGCTGCTTACGGGTGCTTTTTTAAGTCCGGCTTATTAAATCGCTTCAAGTAGACACTACGCCGTAATTCGAGAATGTCGGAAGTGTGGAAGCCGGGGTGGGGGGGAGGACTGCGGTGTGCGTTTTACGAATTTCCAACAGAAAATAATATTATATCTCTTCGAATTACTTGCTCGGCAACTGCAACTATCCACACGCGCACGAATATAAAATTAACTCCCGGCGAAACGTCGCGAGCAAGAAAAACTTTGATTCGGTAAAAGTTTGAACGCGCGCGTCTTTCCCGCGTTTGACGGCAACTTTGAATCGTGTAAATGTTGTATAGTTATTATTATTATTATTATTTGTTTTCGTTGAAAGTGTTAATTACAAAAATGTTGTTTCTATAATATAATACCTAATTAACTGACAAACCGTTTTCGGGCTTGGCGCGGTTAACCGAGTAGGGGATACTATCGGTAATCGGCAGACGTTTCTGTGCAGACGAAAAAAAATCTGGCGAGTTCGTTTTGCAAACGGTGCAAATGGTGAACAAAATATATCGAAATCACATCCTTAAAAAAAAAAAAAAAACACAATAATAAGTATAACAACTCAAACGCCCAAGTCGATAGTTGTTAGCACGGTATATAAAAATATAGTAAAATAACAACCTATACTCGTTTATAGAAAGTTGTAAACGGAGACAAAATTTATCCTTCTTTCACCGCTTCCAAGTGATTAAAATTCGAAATTGTCGTGAGTTAAAGATATAATTATTTAATGTTGTCATGTTTATTATTATGTTTAGAATTGTAATAGTTGAGGATATATTATACTGTGATAATTACCCTACAGTAATCCACTAGATTGCACTACCATGAAAGAAGTTTTTTTAGATGGAGCCATAGAAAATTCACTGGACCTTTTTTTCAATACTCTTTCCATATCTAACTGATTCTATATTTATAACCGGGATCTTTTTATGTCGAATATACCGATGATGTAGTATGATATTTTAAAACTATATATTACGGTATACATATTGATCATGTTTTATGATTTGATATTGCTATAAGTACGTACTCTGAAAACAATTTATCATGTTTTCGAATATTTTTGTTCACATAAAACCAGAATATTTATTTAAAAACTCGATAATTTTAAATAGTGTAATATAATATTATATGTACATGTCGTAGCCACTTCGTGAAATTTAACATTTCATGAAATGGAAACGGCTTTTTTACACTTTCTGAAATTCGGAAATATTTCACAAAATGGTCACAATACCGTGTAATTTTTTCACAATGTGCTCGTTCACTTTTTGTACTAAAATACAACATTCATTAAACACGTCAAGTTTGATTATATCCGTCAACTACGTAGCACATGCTCATGTCAAATAAAATAAATACAATCTATATTCTATTCGAGCATTGTATAGAATCCAACTATTGTCGGACTATCCAAAATGTGTAGATAATATTTATTGGTTTAGATAAAAGTCATAAGCATAATATCATATCAGCATTTTAGTAATATCTTAATGTTCAAGTATTTAGTAGTTGCTGTGTGGATCATTCAATCACGTTTTATTCTGTTCTATATCTCTACGTAGTATATTAAAAATGGATAAATTTAATTAAAAAATTGAATTTTACCAAAAAATGGAGAAATATAATTTAGATAAGCCTGGTAAAAAACCATAGACAGCTGAAAAAATGAGATGTACAAAGTAGGAATTACACATGGTCTTATTAAAGGATGATTCAATTCTGAAAATATGCAGCATACCATTAAAAATTGTATTTTAGCCGAACAGATTGACAAACGAAAATAATTAACCTTGCATGAAACTGTCCAAGTTGTATCTGGAGATCAGGGGGGTTCTTAAGTTGTCCATGAAAATGTGCTTTTCAAATAATAATAACTTCAGTTAACTTCAGATAAAAATAACATACATTTATGTTTGTAAAACTGTGTATAACTGTACGATCTTGACGTGAGTAATAAAAAAGCACACGTAACTTAAAGCACACGCCATCTTAGTTTAATTATATTATACCATTCTTTGTTACTATACTGATTGACTGACTTGTAATTCGTTAATAACAATTTGTTCATAATAATATAAAACCGGTTTTTTTTTTTCTATTCAAAACTCAGTCTGAGACATTTTCTATTTACACGTTTAAAGTTCTTAAACGGCGGCGGAGAGTATAATATATCATTTAATAATATTATATTCCCTTTTTGCGTATACTTGATCATATACCTATTGTTCTGATATTCTCATCGAAACTTTTAATAATTTTGAGTTGCTAAAAAGCATCTATAGATTTTCATTGCCACTAATATGACTATTATTATGAAAAATATATTTAAAAGTGTAAACACAATAAACATACTTAATTGTATAATTAATTAACATACTTAATTAAATGAATACGCTACATTTTGCATATTTATTAAGATAGAATTACAATTAAACAGTGAACGTTGGGTGAAAAGTGCTTCGACCATGTTGTATTAAGGAGACGCAGTGATCGGTGAAGAAAATAATTGTGTTCATAGGAGGTACGTTAGTACGTCAGAATGAAAAGGGAATGGCGGTCTTGTCGGATAGATGTGAGCGCAGAAAGAGATGGAAGAGGAAGTCAGAGGTATTTAGAGAATTTAGTCTATATTATACAATATGCAGCGATAAATCGTTATAAATGTAAAAAATTGATTATGAGCTGTGTACTGTTGTCATATGTTTGTTATTGTTCTCAATAAAGTAGCACAGGAATAAAAAAAGAAAACAACTTCCTAGGATAATAGAAACGATTGCAGCCATTGTTATAGATAATTTAATGTACTTCTATAAGCAACGATAAATCATTGCTAACAAAAAAACGATTCTGAGCGCAGTTCAATTGATAAGGATGCTTTATAAACAATATATATGCCATATTATAGTAAAATAATTTAATAGTTATTATATTTTATTTTAATAATATATTTGTTTAATATCTTATCGATTTTCCCGTTTTTCCCATGTTTTTCTCGGTTTTTCATATTTTCTGAGAAAACTCTTGGGGAAATCGAAAAATGACCTCTTTAAATTTCCACTCAGATTTCCTTTCAGAAAAAGTGCTATCATTATAAATTGGAAAGAAATTGATGGTAGAAAAGTTTGCACAACAAATCGAGGGGGATTTTGCGATTAAAATAGTCCGCGTGAGCGATGGCTTGGGTCTCAAAATGCATTTGTTTTTTCCTTGTTTAGGTAAAAAGGAAGAAATTGCAAAAAATTGTTTTTACGAAGAGCACTGGTTTAAACTTAGTAGCCCTAGGATGATACTAGGCATAAATAACCATTAAATCACGACAAATATGATTACAGTAGGACAATATAGAGTTATTTAACATAATATATAATATCCGCATAAAAGCAGAACTTCAAAAAGCTATAATTTCGAAACTTAGTTAGTCCGCTTAATTCTGAATTTTCCATCGTTTTTATATCGTTAATATACATATGTTCAAAAAAAAAAAAAATTATTAGATTTATTCCGCATAATAATTTACTCAAACGAATTTCAACAAAATTTAATAACAACTTTCTTTGTAAAAAAATAATAATTACATTAAACTCAATTTGTTTTTTTTTACTACAAAGTTAGAATCCTAATGAAACTCCTGTTAAATTTTCAAGCATTTCCGTTCAAGTCTAACAAAATCACCACAAAGTACCGACCGAATAAAATTTACGTACAAAACTCGAAAAATCAAAATTTCTATAAATAGCTCAAAATTGGCTTACATTTTTTGAAAATTTTACCATGTCCATAAATGATAAATATAAAATTTCTGTCTAAATTTTAACGAATACTTTCAACTGAATTACAACAAATGACAAAATTGATTAATACTAAAAGCATTATTTTCGTAAGTTTCCTATTTTTCTTACGTTTTTTCCAGATATTATGAAATCCACTTGGAAAATCATATAATGACTTCTAAAAAGTACCTTCTGGATAACATTTACATTCAGAAACGGTACTGCGTGTATATATCCAGGCAAGATTTCCGGTCGAATTATTGTACACAGTATAAAAAAAAATATAAACATCTTAGTAAAACCAATACACTCTTCGTTACACTCAGAATCTAAAATAATTTAAAAAAAAGACATAGGGAATAAACTGCTGAAAAATATTTTTGTCTTTTTTTTCGAAAATAATACAGAATTTTCCCAATTATATGCTACCGTTTGTTTTTAACAGCAATCTCGTCGCGCTATCATATTCCTACTTTCACAACGGTAGCATACAATTTGGAAGGGTTTGTATACGCAGATTGCCCGCGTTTATTTTAAGTACGACAATTAATCACTCTCGGTAAGTATAATATAAAATCACACAATCATCAATTATATTAAGTATAATGTGCAATTATATAATTGATGATTGTGTAATTCACTCGGTCGCGAAACCACTGCGGTTTCGTAACGTTTTCACTTAATTAATATAGGTGCGATAATTATTCTGGAATAAAAGAACGTTTAGTCGCGAATGGCTGAGAATAACAATTTTATAAAATCAAGTGCAGCTTATTACTAAACAATCAATATAGTATTTGTAACACGAAATACTTTTGAGGTTTTTTATTTTTGTTTTTTCCGTTTATTCCAGTGATTCCCAACGTGGGCGGTACCGCTCCAATGTGGGCTTTTATAATTTTTGAGGGTTTTTCAATTAAGGGAGGGCGCAAAGGGAGTTGATTTTACTGTAACTGTGTTATTAAAAATAATTGGATATTATCAAAACAATATTAACAAATTCATAACAATAAATGAAATGTATATCTGCCGTTCCTTTAAGAAAATAATTTAATAATTTAATATTTTGTACACACTACAATAACAGCGAAATGGTAATAAACTAGCTTTTATCTTATCGTATCGATGTCGATAAGATTCGTTTCTTCAAAATTTTATATGGACATTTCCAAAAATTGTATACTTGCAATATTATTACACACAGTTATATTTTAGTGTGCGTGTACGTTAGTTATACTTATTTGTAATTATAATAACATGTCTGGGAACAAAATATGAAGAAAATACTTATTTTTCACTTTAATTAAATGTTTATAAAAACTAAACAGTATTTTATTTAATTTTTTTTAATTATGGAGGGTGGCTGTGTGAGTTTTTGAAATTCTAAAAATGGCGTTTAGTAAAAAAAGGTTGGGAAACACTTTTTTATCCAGTCGGAAAATGACGAAGACAATAATTAATTTCTTTTGGTATTGTAAATAGGAGACTCGCGAGAGGAAATTTATTTAACCGTTGTAACAACGTTTTTTTTTTCTTTTTTTTTAATATATAATATTATAATGTATTGATCCCAATCTTTATATTACAGTAAACGCGGAGTGAAAAATGAGATTTTCTTATTTCGATACAAAATTAAGTTTCAAAAAAAAAAGAACATTATGACTTCATTGAATGAAAATGAAAAAAAAAATGACAGTGATTGATGCAAGTGTATTTTGTTTGCGACTTTGCATTATGGATTTATATTATATTGTATAGTATTATATAGGTACCTAACGTTAGGCAATATGTATAAAATCAAAGATTTAGTATTTATACGTGTAAAAAAAGAATTATACTAAAAAACACTAATCGTTAATAAATATTTGAAGTATTTGGATGCTGGCTTACAATAACATTCATAATTCTTACGACTTACTTATACATGTGTGTATTCTGGTGATGAAATTATTATTCAAAACAAATATATTTAGAAGAGCAACGTTATTTTGACAAAATTATCGACGACTAAAATATTATTACGAGTTGACGATCTAGTGTCATGTTCGGTTTCCATTTTCTTATTTAGTATACACCGTGAGTAAATAATACGGTAAAAACCAAATATTTTCATTCCACATAAGACGAATGCCGTATAAAAAATTAGTTATTTTCGAACCCTTCGCGTTTACTTCCTTCTAGCGGACGAGCCGGTAGTAATATTTTTCCAGATCATGTATTAATTTAATATTAATATTTTATTTTTTTTAGTGTACTTTAAGTTTGACTCGAAGTATTCAGAAATTACGTGAAAATAATCCAAAATTTTACATAGAAGCATATCCTACGAAACGGGGGGGGGAGAGGTTGTGGATGAATAACCCCGGGCCCGGAATTTTCAACAAGTTCGAAAATTCCGGGCGGAGGCATGGAGATTGGCATCCCGTAAAACTCTAGTGCGAAATAATTGTATTATTTGGATTTTTAAATAAAAAAATATGCGGTCTGTAATCTTAGCGCATACATTGTACGTTGGATGTTTCAAATAAATAATAGTATAAAGTAGATACTTATAGACTATATTTATAACACGTGCGACCGTATTTATAGCAAATAATGAGTTTAAAATAATTCCAAGAATACAAACATATGTGCCGTACATTTGATATATTTAATACTTAGTTTGTTTTATTATTTTTTCGTGACTTTTAGATAAATAAAAATATGATTTTAAGTCATGTTTGTTTTAGTTTTCATTTAGAAATATTAAATATGTATGTAGAATATGGGATAAAAAAGGGGGCTGATGTCACTATCGTCGGGCTCCAATTTTTTCTCCACGACCCTGCATAGAACCTACCTAAGTCCATAATTTACAAATATTTCTGATTGTTTAGATATATACTTGTATCATGCTAATAATAAATATTTATCAATAAATACTTTTACTATTTTGTTAAGTCTAAAGAGCTATAATATGTTTAGCTTTTAATATTTAAGAACATAAAATATAGTAAGTATTCATATTACGCTATTATTCGTTCTTTTTAATGAAATACATCTGTTATATAGCAGTTTATTAATCATAATTTTTTTAAAAGACAAAAAAAAAAAAAAACATCAGTATACTTTTAATATTATACCGCTTTTGTAGTACAGAATTTTAATATACAAGTAAGTACTTGTTTGGATCTCTACGATATTTTGTCACTGAAGTACGGCAAAGTCGAAACCGTAATTGAAGAGGAAATATTCTTGTTTTTGGATGTTTTTTTTTTTCCAATACAAGGAATCTATGAAAAAAACTTACAATAAACAACTAATCGTATTATTCTTCGTAATATATATATTCTTCTATTTCGATCCTCTGCTGTCTTTGTCCTTTGTACTCTAAGTTTCACCTCTCATACATCCTTAACAATACAATCCATCTAAACCGTGGTATTCCTAGTGGTCGCTTTCCTGTTGGGTTACAGTTCTTATAATTGATTCCCCTTTTTCCGTGCAACTCCCGCGTATTTCTTTCTCCTCATTAGAATGTCTTTCATGATGCTAGGGCGCTGAAAAAAAACCAAGGAGTACTCAATTGCATCTTATCCTCTATTTCCCAATTCGAACATCTTTGCATAATCGATCGTTTCTTCTCAGAATTTCTTTTTTTGAAAACGTCTAGCCTCATTTTTTTCATTTTCCAAGAAGAAATATTTTTAAATAATATACCACTGTGCGTATCAACGTCATATATTTATGCACTTTAAAATTTAACTGTAGTCAACTGTATTGTTTATTTATGTATTATTACTACTGAACTAGTAAAATTTAATGAGATAAAATATGAGTATTATAAAAAAATTCTCCTAGGATAATGGAGACTGATGCAGCCATTGGTTTAGGTTGGTAGTTGGGAAAGTAGGATATAGAAGGGATTTCAATGTGTATCTTTAAGCAACTATAAACCATTGCTACGAAAAAACGATCCTAATTGGTGTTCAGTTAAGAGTGATGCTTCGTCAACAGAATATGTCATATTATGGTAATATATTAAGAAATTATGTATTTTCTTTTATAGTATTTGTTTAATATTAATTCGATTTTCCATCCATTTTTGTTTTTACATTTGTTAAGGAAAACTTCTGGGAAAATCTAAATAATATCTCCCTAACGTATCTCCTCAGTGTAATTTTCTTTTGGAAAAATTACTATTAATATAAGTTGAAGAAATTGTTCGGGTAGAGAATCAATGTAAAACCATGAGCTGAATCTAAAATCACAATTTTGTAGTACAATCAAATACAATTATTATTTATTATTCAGTGTAATTATATTATCATATAAGTATCTACTATTTTTAGTTGCCATTTCATTCTTCCCCTCCTCCTCATTAATTATTATCATTGTTTACTCTTTGCTGTGGTGAACATAAATTAACATCGAAGTCTCTCTAAAAGTCTCTAATGTAGTCTTTAGGTAAAATAAGATAAAATATTTCAAATATAATATTATACAGAGTGATCAATTCTCAGTATTTTGAAAAGTATTTACTTTTTTTATTTTATTTATTTATTTATTTTTCTTTTTTGTCACCCTTATTCAAATGGCATGCACCATGTCTTTGTATAAATGATTCTCTACTACTCTAATCCTACCCGAACTTAAAAGTGGAAGATCTCATCAAAGGGTTGATGGAACTTTAATACCAAAATGTAATTAATTTATAGAATGTTTAATAAGTAATATAAAGAGTTATTTGGAAATTAAATGTAATTAATGGTTTCGCAATTGAAAATATGGATTTTTAAAAATTTAACACAGCTGCTTGTGTCATAAATTCTCAAAAAAAAAAAAAAAAATAAAAAAATACCAATAAAAGTTAATACTTTCCGAGAAATGCGTGTCTTTCGACCAATCTGTATACTATATACAGGTATTTAAACTTAAGATTCTTTGGGCTTCATGTATTATTCTCGTTTATGGTTGTCCACTTGTCAGTTAAACGATCTAATAATACGTTCAATACTTATAATACTGTTCTAATTGACATGTTTACGATGAAAAAGACAAAGTAGTACTAATTGGCTGAATATAACGGTCGCGTTCGAGAAACCGTATAATCTTTGATCATTACTCGGCACCTTGAAATTTATTATTTTATCATCATATTAGTTATTTTTTTTTAAATTTATATTTTCTGTTTAGTGTAGAACCTCTAAAACAATGCATGTAATATAAGGTGATTTTTTTTTTTTTCATGGACCAGCAATTTTACATGAATACTATAAAACCAAACAATTTTAAATGAATTTGATTCCTGTTTTTTTTTTTTTTTGTTTTTTATTCACCGTGGAATTGATACGAGTAAAGCTTTATTTTGAAACCATTTTGAATTATTTTCCCTCACTCAATATATCTTAAATACTTTTATTTACAAAAAAACAGATAACGAAATTCACTTAAAATCTCTCGAAAAATTTCTTGTACATGATAAAAAAAAACTCATTCTGTATAGTTTATATTGAGCAGTTGTAAGCAACAATCTTGTCAATCTATGCAATTGATATTTTGGGACCAAAAGCTGAAATGAAAAATGATATACAATGGTGGTCAGTAAGAGAGGATTTATATTCATTACATATTATTGACATCAAAGTCATATTTGTCATTATTTCGGTTAATTAACAATATAGTTGTTTTCATAAAATCGAATTTATAATTTATTAATTATCCATTCAACTTAATCGCAAAATTCAGACTTAGGTACTATAGACTAAAACTCAATGTAATATAAAATATATAATACATCGTGTTATATAGACGCATAAACGGTTTAAAGTGTTTTATTCTGGTATTCCAAACATGTATTATTTAAAATAAATTATTAATTATAAATATGTAAATAGGTATCATACTATTTAGAAAGGAAGTATTTTAGTTTTTAAAGTCAGATAAAAAAATTTATCACTGCACTTAGAATCTAAAAAATTAATATATATATTTATTAGGCAAATGTAGAAATAATTAATTTAAGTTTATGTTTAAAAAAAAAAAAGGTAGGATGCATATAAAGAAATTTAATTTGCATCCGTATGAAATGACAAATCATAGGTAAAATGGCTTTGAGCGAAGTTCGATCATAAATGTTATATAATTCTGCATGAAGTTTATACAATTTTAATTTAAACTTTAAGAAAAAAAAGGAGATGATAGCGTTCAAATTTTTTCTCCCTCCATTAAGTAACTACAATTTAAGATAAAACTTGTATCGAAATTTTCGAGCATTTTTGCTGTACCTTAAACTTTTTTTAATAAAAATTTTCTTCTGCTTTAAAGTAGATAAATAATGTTTTTATAGTTTTGACTCTAACCATTACCATTACTGTCTGCCGTTTTAATACTGTATGAACTACAATTTGTCTGAAATCGTCGGTATTCGCACTCGGATATGGCGAATCGGACGGATAAACTTCGTGAAGTTTTTCGGAGTGGTGGAGTATGTACAGACAGCGCTCGTTAAACTCTTTTGAGCTGCCTATTATTATTTCACCACGCTGCCGTAAGCTTAGATTTCTGTTTAAACTTTGGAAGTTTTTGTAAATTGTAAAATATCGGTCTTGTGCATTATCTGCAGTATATATACAAAATTATTATTATTTTTTTTTTTTCATGAATCAGTCATTTTCTCAGGGGATATTAAGTCAATTTGATTTTTATTTTTTTTTTGTTTTTATTCATTGACGAATCGTTTAAACTTTTTTTCTAACCATTTCAAATTTTTAACGCTACTTCGTATATATAAATATGTATATACTTTAGTTTTTCAAATAGGAACCCCGCCTTTTTTAAACACAGATTCGAATAAAAACATAATTCTGGAAATTTCAAATTGCCAAACACTATAAATTGAATGTATTGTTTGTGCGAAAAATATTTGTTCAGAAAGAAGGGTTCCTATTAGAAAAACATAAGTATAAACTTATTTATAGCATATATATATATAACAAAGTAAACATTTTAAAATCGTTTTGAAATAAAGCTTAAACGATTCCATAATGAAAAAAAAAAAACCACTCCGCTTCTAAGCGGAGTGGTTTTACAACGATATTTATTTATTTTTCATTTTTATTATGTGAACACTTTTTCTACTAAAAAGCTTACTCCGAAATTCCGGAGTATATGATGTAGACCCTTTTCTAAAAGGAAATTTTTTTGGGGTGGTACTTAATTCTTTAATATTCCCAGCAATTTTTTCAATTAAAAAAAAACAGTGAGATAAAACGGGAAAATGTATGAAATATGTTCGTAAAATATTATGTTTTTTTTTGTGAACAAATTTTATACCAGTTATTTGTCTTCAGTTTACAATGATAGAACTTTTTCTGAAATTAAATCTTACTGAGACGGTACTTTAGGACGATCATTTTGTGATTTTCCTAGAAAATGTGAAAAACCGGGAAAAACGAACAGAAAAAACAGGCAAATTATTAATAATAATGTAGGAAACGTGTAGGAAAAACGGACAAATCGGTACAATCATAACCAAAAATTATTAAAGAAAACATATAATACCTATTTAATTATTTTACCATAATAAGGCATATGTATTGTTGATAAAGCATCACTATTAACTGAAAACTACTCAGAATCGTTTTCTATAGCAATGATTAATCGTGTCCTACAGACAAACATATTCTTCTTTGTATCCTATCCTACTAATCTCTCACGTATAAAAGTGGCCTACCCGTCGTGTGAAGTATGTCCGTCATTTTTAGTTTTATTCTTAGTACTATAGTTTTATAACTAAATTTAAATAGGACGGACTTACTTAGCATGTGGGTGCAGTCACTGTTGTTGGTGGGAATATAGGAAATTAGGATACAGATGGGAATTTATTGTATATCTGTAAGCAATGATAAACCATTGCTCATGAAAAAAACGATTCTGAGCGGAGTTCGGTTGACAGTGATGTTTTGTCAAAGATATATGTCATATTATAGTAGAATAATTACAACAAGTGCATTATCATGACAACAATGACTGTTTAAAAAAGATTAAAATAATAAAAACGTAACAATAACAAAAAATTAATAAAAATGTTTACCAATGACATTATTTTTAATCTTTCAATCTTTTTTTAGCTTAAAAAAACAGGTTTTCCAAATTATTTCAAATATTAATTAGAATTTCAAAAAATGACTTTTTTTAAAGTACCACCCAGAGAATATTTTCTTTCAGAAAAAGTGCTATACTTTATAATCAAAGTAAGCTTTCTGGTAGAAAGTGTTCACATAAATAAATAAATAATAAACATCATTGTATAACCAATATATTCCACGTTCCGCTCAGAATCTAAAAACTAAAAAACTATCTATTTTATGTTATATTCAACTCTTTAGAGACACGTAAAGGGGTGAGTTTTCACGTTCAAGTTTAATCTAAATTATTTTCTTATGATACTGTACAGATGGGTGGGTTATACATCGGCAATTTAAAAGTAAAAAATAACGGTCAACCTAATATAACTCATTAAACCTATATTAGGTAATATACGATAAAAAAGAAAAACCGATTTTATTCAAAATATCTGTAAAATATAGATAATAAATAATCACGATAAAAGATAAATCGCGCTTCATACAATTTGTTCACGTGATACGCGTAAATTATAGAGTTGTTATTATTTGTGTTTATCTATTTATTTTTTTTTACAATTCTATTATGCCTTTGACGAGTAGGTCTCGAAATGAGTTTATAAGCGTCTCATCGTTTCGAGATTCCAACGGATGAAACGATAGTATTCGTCTTCATTAATTATAAAGAATCCGATTCAAATGCGACCGAGTCGAGTATAAATATACCTGTTTCCGCTTTTTAGTCGCGCCAATTACGCGGGACTTTCGAAAATTGAATTAAGCGGAAAAACTTTTCGGCGGAACTGTGTGTAAATAAACCGAAATGAGTTTGTGTAAAAAGGAGGGAACGGCTGGGGCAAATAAGGACCACCTGCAAGAAATATAGGAATTAGCACCACGGGGTAATTTCGTTTTAAAAAGTTATTGTTACATGGCAAAAAAAGAAAAAGTTCTTTTACATTTATCGGCCGACATTTGAAAAAAAAGTCACTAATTGAATCTGCTAAAACGAATCTAAATTTTATTTTTATTAAACGTATATAATGTACATACGTGGTGTAACTTTTTCCATCAATGAAGTACAATAGAATATAACATTTTTTTAATAAACGTGCTCACTTTTAAACGAAAAAGACTTTATTTATATATTATTTTTTAAATTATTTAATTACTCCTCATATACGAGTGTGTACATTTTAGTATTGAGTTCACAATATTTTCATAATTCTTAAAATGTGATTTGTGTCTACGATATTTTATATCTATATATAAAATAATCGATAACACAACGTTTAAAAGCGTACTACCTAAAATAATATATTTTCCTGTGAAATGCTAATAAAAATACTATGAAATGGTCGCATTGAATAAAAAGTCCGTGCAACAGATTTTCATGCCTCAAATATTGTCGTTTTGTAATTCGGTTATCTGTTTAAAATACATAGTTCTAGCAACACTGTTAACTGAATTCCACTCAGAATTGTTTTTCATAAGCGATGGTTAATCATTGCCTACAGATATACATTAAATTTCTCCTCTATCTTCCCAACTTCTCACTTACACCATACAACAATGGTCCACTCACGTGCGAAATATTTCTGTTTGTTTTTCTTGATTGATCATAAATGTCGAACTTGATAAAAATAAGCCAACACTATTATAACTAAAAATGCCACAAGAAAATTATTGATGACAAATTTTCACACTCTCTGAAAATATTAAATTAGTCTGCAAATAGACAATTTTTACCAGATAACCATCAAAATGAATTACTAGTGAAATAAAAAAAAATGTATCGTTATGTTCTTTATCTTCACAAAGTTTGTAAATTAATTGACTATTTGTATTAATTCAGATTTAATCGAGTTCACAATAACTATAATATAGCTTCATTAAGAACTTTATTTGATATCTATTATTTTTTTTACACAGTTGCCTCTTGGTGAAGATTACAATGCATTCATTCATCGTCATTACGCTAAATAACCTTAAAAAATATTATAACCCTAATAAGGATTGTAATAGGCAATATAATAAGCTCATTTGTATTGTGTATGTATTGCAACAGAGAAAAAAACAGAAAATAGTATATTGTATACTGCGAATATACATAATGAATTAAAACGAAATTAAATTTAATGTGCTTAAATAAAAATGAATTACAACATTATACTTATCCTTTTTTCTATTTTTCCACCAAGCAAAACTAATGATGAATCTTGTCTCAAATTATTGAGCGTTAAAAGGAAGCCAGCAAACTTTTGCACACATAAAACTAAAAAACTAAACAATTTTAAAAAACTATAAATAACAGAAGGAGCTGATACTGTTGATGAGCGTGCCACTATTGTATGTGAAATGTAAGAAACATTAAGTTATTTAATTTATATTCTTAAGCAACGATAAACCATTGCTATAAGTTATAACGAATTACGATTCGGAGCGAAGTTATACATAGTCATTTAACGAAAATTTAATTTTAAAATTTACTAAAAATATAAATTTCGCATTAAACTCGATTTTTTTTTTACTATCAAGTACAACTTATAATGGATATCTATTAAATTTTAAACTGCTTCGGTTTGATCAAATAATTTTATTCACCTAGTACCTACAAAAAAAAAAAAAAAATAACTCATACGTATAGAATACCCACACTATAAATATAGCTTAAAAGTTCACAGACGTTTATGATAATTTGTATGTATAGAAAAGGCCAAAATAAGTTTTCTATTATAGTTTCAGGTATTTACTAATATTTTAATCGAAATGCTACAAAAATCCTAAATTTATTATAATGAAAACGTTATTTCCGTCACCTTTCTTGTTCTTTGTACTTTTATTGGTTTACCCCAATTATCAATATAATATTACACGGGACATCAAAAGAAGACTAGTAAGTCTCTAGTAAGTATACTTACGAGTGAAATACAAAATTTAACGAATCTTGAGATATTTTTTATTGGAGTAATATTATGTTGTGGTAGAAATTGAAAATAATGAAATCTTAACACCGTAAAGAATTCGTTTTTATTTTACGTCATTTTCCGTGTGTTTCTGATTACTGCTGTTAAAAATAAATGATAAGTCCTCTTTAATGCATCAACTAGATTCAAAATGCAAAATGCAAAAAATAAGGTTTTTTTGGCATTTTTGATTTGAACTTTTGAACTACACGAAGGCAATACAAAGGTGACGATACAAATACATAACATTGAATGTGCAAAAAGTCGTACAAATGGAATGATGTTCGTGCTGTTGGTGTCAAGTCAACAAAAAGTACTATTGTTATTTCTGTTGTTTTCTACTTGTTTTTCTTTTTATTAAAACCATTCGTATACGCCAAACAAACCATACATTCTCCGTTACGGCCGTACCCAAAAGAAAAAATTAAAAAAAAAAATCGTTGGTGGTGGTAGCGGGGCTGAGAGTCAACGGTGGTGCAACAACTGGTATGGCGGAGAGAGGGGATTGTGATGATGAGGGGTGGGTAGGTCGCAGCCGTCGTCGTCGTCATGTCCAGGAACGGGTCGATAAATGCATTCCCCGGCGCATCCGCACTGGTCCCGCCAGCCGCGGTCGGCCTACAACCCCGCGAACTCTCGTCGTCGCTGTGGCCGCGTCTCGATGGCAGAGAAGTTTTGATCGCTGCAGCTTTCGACCTGTCGTAATTCCCCTACTGGGTCGTGTCCATCAACGTTCGTTTCCTGGCACTTCGTGTCGCGTTTCGTCTTAATAGTAAATGTCATACACCATTCTGTTTGACTGTTGTACAACACGATAACTTATTTTATAAATCGAGTTTATTTTAAAGGGGTGAGCTATCATCCGAAATTCGACTGGGACAAGCTGTTTTACGCGAGAAAAATTTTATTTGGGCCTTCGGGCCACATTAAAATTAAGAAGAAACTGAATTTTCACTTAAAAAAAAAAAAAAAGGAGAACTTGTACTGTGTGCAACGTTCGTTTTAGTTTTTTGATATTTAAATTGTTTAGTGCATTGGTAAGTTATTTTTAGATTTTTTAAAGAGTTTTCATAATAATCGGGGAAAAAAAATAAGCTGAAAAATGAAAGCTGGTAAATTCACGGCATTATGATTCCTTTTTCTCAAATTTGTGTAGCTTATGTGAAATATTGCTCCAATAGAAATACATCAAAACTTTCAAAGTGTTTGAGCAAAAAACAAGAAACTCGATGAACCTAATATCTCAAAATCTAGGAAAATTCCTAACAGCATATTTTCCGAATGACGTGAAACTTGAATAAAAACATTTGTACGAATTCGCTACAATTTTCTACTAAATTTATCGTCTGTATATACACTGTACTATAACTGGAAGTTGAAATTATATAATTTTCTAGAATATTTAGGTAATTGTTTTTTAATTTTAAGGGTTTTGAATATCTACACAATTGAGATATAATTTTTGAAAGTTTCGTAAAAAAACTACTTTAGATTTATATTTATTTCAAATTTTGAATGAAAATTTACCGCTGGCATCGAAGTGGGTATCGACAAATGTAACAACACTGGCTTTTGAAAAACTTCTGGACGCCACTGCAGCGTAATATTAAAGTAAATAGACCACTGTTGTATAGGTGGAAAATTGGGACAGTAAGATATCATAATATATAGGATGAATTGGTTTGGAGATGTTGCCCCTATAGAAATCACCACTGATTTTTTAGCGATATGACCAAGATTTCTAAAATCAATACGTTTTTCGGTTTAGAATATAAAATAAATAGGTCCCGAAATATTATCGAGCTTGCTGACAATGTCAAGTTGATGTTGAATGAATATTATTCCACGTCAACGAGGTCAGAAAGACTGCACGGTACCGTAGGTCGATTCGACGCTGTTGCTTTTGTAGGTACCTCGAACTAAAAGTGTTAAGAAAAAACACATTTCGCAAAAACTCGCGTGTTTATATGTATAGGATATTTCTACGACGTTTAGATGATATATAGCTCATCGTATAATATTTATAACGATAACACTTCGAACTTTTTTTTCTTAGTCACATATTCGCTTTAACCCACCAAAAACTCGTTCACAAGCGTCGCTCATCCCCCCCCCTCCGTACACATATTATATATTATACGAGTATAATCGTCAGACATTGCGTTTGAAATATTATACATATATATTTTATGTAAAAAAAAAAAAAAAATACAAAAAAAAAAAACCGTATTATCGTGATGAATACGCGTATAATATTAAAATCGTAGCCGTGTAAATCGTTTATAAACACCCGGATGAATGCTGCAACGATACAGCGTAGGTACATTTGCGTCTCGCGCGATTTATGTATATAAATACGATATTTATCGAAATACCGATCTGTTATAATAGTCGTTCATCAAACCTATAAAGTCCATCATTAATATTATGAAATTGTTCGTTAATTTGTGAAATTTGATTTCGTCCGTCCGTATCAAGCGGCTGCTATACCGACATCCATTTTATTATTTTCTCTGTGGATTATGTTATAACAACAACGGAATTCCGTAGTTTCACAATTGTGACCCACTAGTTCAGCATAAGTGAAATTTGGAGGGATAGCTCCCCCCCAATAGTAAGATATATGTAACAAAAAAAAAAAAACTCATGTTTTTGCATAATAATTAATAATTATTTAAAATATACCGAATGCATGATGTATATTTATTTTGAAATTGATACATACAGAAATGAATATGTCCAATGATATTTTTACAGAATTTATTTTAGACGAATTTTCAAATATTGATTTTTTTATTTTGTTGGTTTAATTGTTTACAAATTTTATTAGAATAGTGTCTTTTTTTTTTTTTTTTTGGATGAGTGCGCGAAATGACAAACTGTATAACTTTTATCTGGAGAGGCTTGAATAATAATCATAATCATCACCCCTACAAACCTGTTTAGCATTAATTTGACCAACCTGCTCCCCAATGAAATAGTTAAATTACGACTCTCCGGTTGAGTTTAGGTCAAAGGGTTCTGCATTTGACAAATAAAATTATATACGAATGGCCAAAATAAATGCAGAAAGGGTACATGTTCGATTTTAAAATTTTCAAGACAGACTACTCATTGATCGTCTAAAGTTATAATATTAAATTTTATAAAACTACTGATCAACTAGATCGGTACAAGTGTGAGGTTGTATTCTATTGCACATATTGATGGCATCTAACACTATATATAACATTATTTATTAATTATAAAACCTGTTTTTCAAGGTTTTCAGTTATTCATTTTTTTGGATTTTCTTGAAAAATGTTAACAATTAAACTTATGTAGTTTCTACATTAAGCGGTTAATTTATTACTTATATAATATTATGTATGCTTTGATCGGTTTGTTTTTTTATAAAATAATTTTATTTCTTTTAATAAACTATAATATTAATCAAAATTAAGTTAAATTAAAACACACGGATCTTAAATCAAAATATCAACAAAATATTTAGGTCAAAACATAGTAAAATACTCTTCTTTATAAAATGTACCTAAAAGGTTCCTTTGCCGTAAACTAAACATGTATAGAGTCGTAATCGTGGAATGTTTTTTTATTGGTTATAAAGCACATGATACGAATAAAAAAAACAAATGTTTAAAACTGAACGAATCAAATACTAGTTGATGCTCCACGATTTTACCTACTATAATCCAACTGAAGTAGAACTGAAAAAAAAGCGCGATATGGTTTTAACACCAAGTATAGTGTCTGGGCAAAACCAATTGACAATGAAACACGACTTGTTTCGTATTGCTACAATGAAAACCAATGTATTTCAGTGTAGCGTATGTAGAGAGGGGTAGATTCGTTTAACATTCCGATAAATTGTCAAAAACGTGTTTTTCTCTTTCCGGATTTTCCGAGGAGTAGTTTTCGTGACGTATTATATTTATTGGCTTATAGCGCGCGCGAAGAAAATATTCGAACGAACGATTTACGATGTCGTCTACCGAGTTATGCGTAATGCGATACACACAACGTGTTATCGAAAAACGTACGAGTTAAATATTTAGTTCCTGGTTTCAAGGAAAAAGTGCTCGTATCAATTTTTGGAAATTTTTTTTATATAATTCGGTGTCTAATGTGATTTTCTCTCTTTATTTTTCGATATAAATGACGCACGTGTGTATAATATGTATATATTAAATTATATTCTTATATTCACGTTATACTGAAAATTAAAATATCTTAAGTCACCGTGATGTACTTTTTGTTTGGCAAACCATTTGCATACCATACAGAATTGTCTTAAGAACTACAATTATTATTCCATAAGACCAGAGAAATATGGCCCGTAAATCATTTTTCACCCGTGAATCTCTTTTCGCTTGTATCGGCAAAATCGGCGAGTGGCTTTCGCCGGACAATTAAGTACCTACGGAACTTTACAGTAGCATTTTGCGTGTATACCCGCAAAAATAACATAGTGAAATCCCCTTAATACTTTTGACGGGTAAATGTATACACGTGTTATAATTTGATTTTAGCTCTTGTCAACAATGTTTTATTATTATTATTTTTTTTTATATGATATTTAATAATTTCGACAGATGTGCGTGTTATCGGGAACGTTCGACGGTGATAGTCATATGAGGACGGAAGCGGTCGCCAATTCCATACAGTTGTGTAAAAACTTAATAGTAATTAAATATTAATGAACTTAACACATAATTAATGTATTAACATAACTGTTGCAATAACTGTATCTACACTCTTTTGACAGTGTCTATTTTATAAAGATGTAGCATTTTTCTTTGGTGCTTTACAGAACAGATACTACAGGACACGATGAGGCTATCGTAAAAGAGACATATGGTTTTTAAATGAATATTTAAAAGTACAAGACTGAACATAAGTTTGTATTGTTCATTTTAATTTGTATGATTACAAAATTATATTTCTATAATGCTATAATTGTTAATAATTTAATGAATCTCTAATCTATTTGATAAATATGCAATTGTCTTATTTTATCATAATATACATTTCATTTTATCCCAACGTTTAGGTTAAATCAAATATTGACAAATCATTTAAAATCTTTATGTAATCCATCCAAATAATATATACTCTGTTTTAAAAGAGAACATACCGCTTTCGTGATCAATTTTCGTTCGGCGACGCGCATCCCCATCCAGGTTAAGAAACATTTCAATGATCGTGACCGGTGCTACCTGGTGAGGATACGCGCCGCTGAACAAAAACTGGTCACGAAAGCGGTGTATTCTCTTTTGAAACAGAGTATAAGCGATACACACACATTTATTTAATGCATTGACGTTTTTAATTATATACTTCATAAGTTATAAGTTGAGTAATTTTGGTACATTTATAATCAAAAATGAATAGTTTTTTTAGAGTTAAACTTTATGCGTTTCATTTTACCCCAAGGTTCTCCTATAAACATAAACACTGATTTCATTGGTTTAAAAAGACCATACATAGTGCGCGTACTTGTACTGTTACTTGCACTGCGTATTATTTTTATAATTATCGTAAACATTTTTCGAACACACCTGACGATCAATCACGATTATAGACAATAAGGTCGAATGTTCGCGGCTCTATATTGAAATCGTTTTGATTCTAAGACTTCAATTTTTCCATCTTTCTATCTTCTCGGTGAAATAATACCGTATATTATTATACAGTATTGTACGAGCGATATATTTTTCCCTGACACATGACACTCACGTACGATACCGGAAAATCGAGCCCATCATAAATCCCGTCGACCTTTTTCCGGGTATATTAACCGACCTATACCTGTACACAGTCGCGATTTAACGTTTGCGTTTTAATGTCCGTCGCGTCAACGTTAACTGCAAATAAATCGCCACCTCGGACTCAAACGGCCGACTGTTTTATTTGTTTGTTCATCCGGGCGCAAACAAAAATATATAAATCGTACGTGAAAATACGTTATATTATTATAATATATTATGCTACATAAACGCGATAAATCGGTATGTCTCTGAATAACAGTCGCTCATATATTAGAGATTAAAAAAGTTCAGTTTTTTTTTTTTTATGTCACTGAACGAATTAGCCGTTTTTTTTATCGAGGTGTTTTTCTGTAAACTCTCCTGCAGTGATAACGAGTGTAAAAAAAAAAATTATCACAATACATGTTAAATTGCGTAATAATTATAAAAATAATATCGTCTCGCGGGATACATATAATCAATAATATTCCTGAAAATAAACGTCTATAAATTAGATTTATAGAGAGAAGAAATCCAAAAATTTAATGATCAGAAATTAGAATTAAAATAAACAAAAATCTTTGTAAAACCATCAGCTTCTTCGCTCCACTAAGTATCTAAAATTATATTAAAAAGAAAACAGGCATACTTCGCACAATGGGTCGGCCACTGTTGTAGGTGAGGTAGGTGGGAAGGTAGAGGATAATTTTAATGTACGCAAAGATTAATCATTGTTAAAGAAAAACGATTCTAAACGGAGTTCGGTCAATAGTGTTGCGCATAGTCAACAGTATATATGCCACATAATGGTAAAATAATAACATAATATTATGTATTGTATATTTCTTTAATAATGTTTATTTAATATTGTTTTTTTTTCCTGATTTTTTCTCCAGATTTGTTTTTCTTATTTCTTAGGAAAATCAAAAAATTACCTGTTTAAAGTCCTGCCCCCGTAAGATTTTCTTTCATAAAAAACATTACACTTGAAAATCAAAGCAAAATTTTCGGTAAAAAGGTTTACAGAAAAAAAAAAAATAAAAAAATAATGAAAATAATACATTCCACGCTCCACTTACAATTTTAAATGTTAAAATATTATTGACATACATTTTAAACAATTCCTTCCACGTAGATTGAAAAAAAAACCGAAATCAAAATATTCGCTTAAAATTTGTCTAGAAAATCATAATAACTAAATAACATGATGCATCTTTGTTGAATGATTATGATAAAATAATCACTGAATTCCATTACCCACTGAGTATTTTACATACGTTTCACACTCAAACTAAACAGTTAAATCGTGTATCGTTGTATGTATGCCTGCGATTGAGATTGAGATTGAGGACTTTGAAGTAGATATAAAAAGAAAGCCATCGTAAAACGTAAAAAATAAACATCATTCTAAAACTAACATATTTCTCGCTCTACATAGGATATAAAAATAAGGACAATCCAATATTTCAGAATGTACGATTTAAAAAAGTGTTAAGTGTTTTTACACACGCCATTTTTAAAAAATTAGTATTTCATTAAAAATTTGCTTGTAACGTGAAATTTGTAAAACGTGTATAATATGTAAAACTAATTTTATTGTATATACAACTCTACCAACAGTATATTATGTTTAAGAAAGTATTTAAAATTAGTATTAAAAGTATTTGTATGCGTATGGAAATATCTATTTAGTAAAGTACTCATGTACGTATTCTAAATATAATAAAAAACTATTTCTTTATTTCTACTCGGAATACTTTCAGAAAGTGTATTTTACATATCTGATATCTCTTGTAGGTAGGAAGTTGGCAGTTCAACGATTATTTCCACTTAAATTAAAAAGAAAAAAAATATTGTAATATTATTCTTTGTGAAACAAATTATGAATAACCAAATATTATAATATTTAATAAAACTGCAATAAATTATGCTATAGCTATATTAAATATAAATACAAGTAAATACTGAAATTTGAGCAAACAAGCTGTAAATACAGTGCTTGAAATTTGAACCTCCATAATGTGGCATGCGGTATTGATACGATAAAACGTCATCCGTACATATTCAAAATGCCACCATTTAGTTACATTGAAGAGGTGTATATAAATGTGTTCAAAACCAAAAAGCCTAAAAAACATCACCCCTTCTTGCTAAAAATTCAATTCGAATTGTTCACAGATCAATATTCAGTAAAACAAATAAATTCCTCGTTTTGCTCAGAATCTAGAAAAACCACCAAACAAATAAATACGTTTTGTTTAGATAATTTTACGTCACTTCGCGCGTCGTCTGGAATTTTAACTTAAAAATTAAAAATGTTATAATATATTATTACTGGGTCGCTGACGCCACCGCCATGCGATTGCTACAAAAATATTCATTGGTGTCGGAAAAAAAAAAAAACCACATATTTTCGCGTGTTAAACTTGTGTCAACGCAAGCCGATAGGTACTTTCGCTTTTTTTTTTTCTTCCCTTTTCAATATTATTTGCCTGCGAACATAACATTTTATAAATTACCAAAAACACGATATGTCTTCCGAGGGTCGACGGTGCGTAAAAATAAATATACATAGGTACTTCATTGCAGGTTTTTGCACGCGGTAAATACTTACTATACTTTTCAAATGAATACGTCACGGCGTGGTGACATACAGGCATATTAACGAATAAATACGGTTACAACACTATAGGTTGCGCACGTTTTAAAATGTCTCATTTAAAACCGGGAACTCGTTTGCGCGTAAAATAATATACGAGTATATATATATATATATAAATATCATCAAATTAACCACTCATTTTTTGCACAATAATATATATTGTACATTTTTGTAGTGTTTGTAAACGTATTATTATACATTTTAGATTCTGATTAGAATGAGTAATGTATTGGTTTAACAACGATGTGTTTTTTTTCCGTGGACAACTTTTTGCTTTACAATGATAGCAATTTTTCTAAAAGGAAATCAGACTGAGGAGGTAATTTAGAGAGGTCGTTTCGTGATTTAGCCAGAAGTTTGCCCAGTAAACGATAAAACCCGGAAGAACGGGAAAATAGATAAAATATCAAACAAATATTATTAAAAGAAAATGTTTTACGCACAGGTAATTATTTTACCGCCATATGGCATATATATATATATATTGTTGACAAAGCAACACTATCAACCTAACTTCGCTCAGAGTCTTCTTTCGTTAGCAATAGTTAATCGTTGCTTACAGATGTACATTAAATTCCCATCTATATCCTTCCTTCCCACTTCTCACTTCTTACTTCTCACTTACACCGGTTGCTGTACCCGTTTCCATTATCCTAGGGCAGCGTTTTATTTATATTAAGTATATTTTAAATATCCAAAATATAAATAGTGTTAACAACTGATGATTCGTCAATCTGTTTTACAAATAAAAAATGTAAAATCATAATGGCCACTCAGTGAACAATAATTACTTACAAAGTTTAAACAGTTTATTTTTACCAGAGTTTTAAGTTCAAATATGTATGTTAAAATTTGTTAAAACATGAAAAATTATTGTAATTTAGTTACAAATGAATACGACTTTCAACATTTTAATTATCAAAACACGTTTAACCGAACTTCGCTCAGAATCATTTTTCGTTTGCAATGATTAATTGTCGTGTATGATGGTGTATTTTGTGTATGTACGGCGCATAACTCTCCGCCAAAATGTACGTATATACCCATTAGGTGTACACTATACATGCATCGATTTGACCGATTGTTATTGTTGTTACATTTTTGTTTGAAAGAGTAAACTTATTCGATTTGGATCCCGTATACATTTGTTTGCATAAACGTGAACTCTGATGAGTAAAAATATTGAATAACTAATATTGTTTTCCAAAGCACAAATATACGACGGGTCTGTCGGACGGTTGTCGGATACCAAAATATTTAAATCGCGTTGTATAATGAAACTTGATCATATATCACTTTATATTATGATGGCAACGATTTTCCTACGATATAAAGAGTACCTAAAGACGAATAGGCAGGCACCTCTTATATCCGGCATAAATTTAAACCACGGCAAATAAGAATTAATAATTAATCGGAAAAATCGTTAAAATTAATCGCTGGATGGAAATTTAGTTGGCGTCGTTTCGGAACAAGAACTAACAATAAAATATCATCAAACTGTTTTGGAAATTACATTATCATTTTTAATGTTGATTATAATATCTCTGAAATTCGAAAGATACCCTAATATAATAATATTACATTGTATTGCATTGAAACAACGCTATTTCATGAACGTTCGAGATGATAAATCGAGAACCGGACACTTGAATATTATTTAGTTTTAAATCCATATTAATTTCATTCGGTTACCGGAAAGCGATCTGCGGACAGATAAAAGCGATTTTAGGGGTTTTTTTTTTTTTTTTTTTACGCAAACGCTCTTGCTGCGGCACAATATTTTGTTTTATCCTGTGTAGTAGCAACAGCATTGGCTATACACGTTACATCTGCAGACAAATTTCAAAACTTTTCGTACAATATAGTTTCCAATTGATCGTAAAACTAATAATACTAAAATAATAATAATAACAAATGGTGCGATACAAGAGTTTTAATAATCGGATTTGTTTTCGGTACAAAATACGAACAGACCGAAAATCATGAACGTTCTCTCCCTCCCCCGTCAATGTATCTCGGCTTAACGAACGGTTTTTGTTGTTTTTGTTCTTTTTTTTTGTCTTTAGTTTCGAGTGAATAAGACGAACCGGTGCGCTGTTATTATGACGGACACAAAAACGTTTGTTTTTTTAAATTTATTTTAATATACATATACTTTTCCCGAGATTAAAACTATTGTGAATCGACATATGATTTATGTAACGGGAAATAATACAAATGCACCCACTACTATATTATTATACAATGAAATCAAACACGATAGCACAAAAGTGATCAAAAAGCTGATTCGTTTATATGTACCGTGAAAAGATTGCGGCAAAATTATATAGCATACAGCTGGCTGTAACACGAAGATATAGCACCTAAAATATTTTTTTTATTTTATAATTACTCGTAAAATGTTGGCATACATTTTGAATGGGTTGGACGAAGTCGGGTGAAGTCAACTTAATGGCCGTGATTACGCTCAACTCTTTTTATTATTTTTTTTCACTAATTGAACTTACTGTTAAATTTTCAAGCATTTTTGCTCCATCCAAACAATTTTGTTCTCATAAAACAAAATTCGAACTAAGAACTCGAACATTTTAAAGGCCACTAAGTCACTTAAAAATTTCCAGAATAAATTGAAACTACAAGGAATATCAACTAAAGAATCTTTTTTCATTGTACCAACTAAACCAAATCTATTCCCAAAAAATATTAGCATTGGAGTTGATTGGAGTAAGATTTTTGATAAATAAATTGTTTACAGATTGAGAAAGAATGATAAACAGCACACATCAAAGTAAAACCAATACATTCCTCGCTTTACGTTTAAAATCTGTAATATTATTACTCTGTTATAAATCTATAGCATAATTTTATTTTATTTACCTACAGTAGTTACTAACTCAATTATGTCGAAATGCTTAACCGAACTTTGCACATAAACGCATTTTAAATTAATTATTGCGATGTTGTGATGTTTTGATTAAATTTCGTATAAAAACATTCGAATAGGATCAGTCCATGTAGTTAAAATTACTTTTCGTGCAATTTCGATGGGAAACACGTTTGTTGGCTTATATTGTTTTTTCAGTAAATTGTTTAACAATGTTTATCGCCTATATTTTGGCAAAACCAAATTATAATAATATGTGCTTTCAAATTCTGGGTTGTAGTGAAACAAAGCTATAAGTTTTAGCCAGATGTGTTCTTTTTTCACATAAAATTCTTTTGACTAATAAAAATGCTTAGATTATTTTACGCAGTAGCAAATTCGATACGGAAATTTTCGTCTGGTGGTATACTTTACTAAAACATTTTTTTTTAAATTCTCATCGGCTCCCTTTTTTTTCTAGAAAAAACAATTATTTTAGTGACTTAAGTGTTTAAAATTGTTAAAATCGTATTAGACAAAATGCAGATACTTCATAAAATCAAATTGTTAATTGTCCATAAATGACGATACATTAATTTTCTTTTTGTTGAATTCTGGATTACCTTGGCTACACGATAACAAAAAATTAGGTTTATATTTTATGAAATACCTTTACCGATATATCGATAGCTTCACTCAGAATAGTTTTTTGATGAAAATTATTTACCATCAAGAGTTCCTACTCACATCAGTATTCTCCAATCGATGTTTGTTTGGATTTATTTTAACATTAGGTAAGGTGCCTGTAATTATTTGAAAATTATTACAACAAAAAAAAAAATATTACAAAATCAAAACGTAGTTTATAATAATAAAAACGATTTTTATGATATAAATTCGTTATTTATTTACGGCTTATTTCAACAAAATTTCGCCGAGAAAAAACTATAATATTGGAAAATAGATACAAAAACTATAAATTAATAATACAAGCAAAAGTAATAAGCTGAATTATTAAGAAGATGTGTATGTATGTAAACAGCATAAACAGCAACTGTAAGTACATCATATTCTTTGTGAAATTAAATTCTTGGTAGAAAGTTCTGATTGAGTGTGGGGGTATAATATTTCTGTACAAACGTTTCTTCCTCGTTCCTGTAAAGCGCAATATTCAAAGAACTCTGCGTATTTGTATCTATATTTATCAACATGCGGACTTAATAATATTCCCCATAAGTCACGTCTGTACGAGGAGAAAAGATCAAAACGTTCAGCGGATCTCAAGAATAAATTGTAGTTAATAATATATATTTGTATAATACATGTATATAAACAGGGTGCAATCAATATGATGTAAAACACTCATTATTTCGGAAAATATTAACTTTTATCGTATTTTTTTTTTTTTTTTTTTAATGAATTTTAAGCTACAAACAGTTTTAAAAAACGTTACATAACCATTATCTTTTGTCCACCTAATTTTTGGTGGTAAAACAACTACATATTTTTGAATTTTAATCTTCAATTAGCGATCTCTATATTATTAAACATTCATAAATAAATGAATTATTAGTTTAAATTAATTTTAGACTTGAAACGTTTAATTTCTGTTGACCTGTTAATGAAATATTCTAATTTTAAGTTTCGGTAGGGGGAGATTAGTGGATCATCATTTGTGACGGGCGCGCGGCGTACTCTACTGCTAAAAATATGATATCTCGTCAACGGGTTGATGGAAACCAAAAATGTCAACAAAAATGTCTAGGAAAATATATATATGGGGATGACAGCATATTCCCCTCTATTTATTACATTTATAATATTTTTTTTAACAATTATAATACAAAAAAAAAAATAGTACAAAATTTAATGAACTTTTCCTTTTTAATAATTCATCAATAATTTATGTACTTACTTAAACGCATTGTAAGTCATTTTTAAAAAAAAAAAATAAGCATTTAATGGAAAATTTGAGTGTAACATAAATTTCTGAAATCCTCGTTTCATTACCGTTGTATAGAATGATTTTTTTTTTCTTTATTTCGATCTGATGTTAGTCTGGGTTTCGATAATAATTTTAGTATAATGTTGGTTTTGGTTTTTTTTTTGCACATTTCGATCCCAGTGAAAAAGCGCTCAAGTGCTCAATAGTGTATAGTTTTAAATACAAGCTAATTAAATGTTCAAAATATATATAAGAATACACTAACGCATACTATACATACACTAATTTGGAAAATGTATAAAGACTTATCAAATTGAGACTAAACAATAAAGGAAAACAACTACATTAGAATATAATTAAAAAATATAAGACATTTTTTTAAACTCTTCTTCATCGGGACTAAAGACATGGAATCGTTCAATAATTTTAATGACAATAAATGGTGACGGAAATGGTGTGAGTGTCAAGTACATGTTTCGGATCCGAGTTCTATTCCTTAAATAATAAGCTCGATATTTAGCACTATTTCTAGAGTTGACGAAATATATTGAATATTTTATTCTGACACCATAAACGTAGATGAACTTTTTAGTTTTTAAATAACACCCTACCCTTTTCAACACAGATGCAAAACGAAAATATTTTTCTAAAACCCTTTGATATGCCTGATATAACGTACTAAAATCGTAAAGTTTAGCTGATAGTTAAAACAGCTTAAAATTTAGACCGAATGAGTTTGGAAGGGTAATAAATTGTATGATATTATCCGTTTTAAGATCATAACCCTTTACCCTACCATATTCCAATCTTAATTTTAATCCGTTTCAACTCATTAACGGTAAATCCAATGTTATGAAAATCAAAACGTGGTGATAAATATAATACTTTTTTTTTGAATAAGAGGTAGTCAAGAGAGGGGGGGCTCAGAAATATAAAAATCGATATGTACCTCTGACCAGCTTCTTTTACGTGTTAGATCGTTTGTCAAGATAGAACGTAGTTGTACTACTAACGGAGTAAAACTTTCCGAACGTTTGAAGACCAAAAAGAAAACGCGACATTTATAAAATCAAATTAGTGTATCTCAATGTCGAACTTCTCAAAATCTTAAACGTACTTCTATATAAAGCACACAATTCCATACGTAGGTATATATGTAACATAATATGTAACCGGATAGAAAAAAAACATAATCCTAATGGGTTTTCGTTATAACGCACATGTATAAAACGCACAATATCAATTTGACAAGTAGAATTTTCAAAGTTCATTTTTCTTTTTCTTTTTTTAAGCCGATAATATTTTAGAAATTAATATTTTTATAAACTGGTACTGTTTAGAATCGATACACGTGGCGATCTTTGGGTGGGTATTTATATTTTATATCTACTCTATTTATTACTATCGTCTGCAAGTATATTAATTAATAACGGGGATTATTAAAAAAAAAAAAAGGGACCTATTAGTCGAAAAATTTTGGGAAGCACTGGTATTACTAGAAGTGTCCATCTTTCAAGAGAACCGAAAATATAATCGAGGTTGCTCGTAACGCTGTCTCGGTTCTGTCTCATGATTGGGCTCCCGGAAAAATATTTTCAATGGGCCCCGTAAACAACAAAATGTAGAAGTCAAATTCAATAATTACAGACTTCAAAAAAAAAAATTTCGCTCGAACTATCCTAGAAATGTTAATAATATTAATTAGAATCAATACATGAATTACAATGTTTTACATTTAACTTATCATTCTGCAGTGAAACTACACGTGTGTATTAAGCATGTCGTGTTGATTTACTAAATAAGGTTCAAATACTGAACGATGAGTACATCGCATAAATGCTCGTATACGTCATATAGACCAAGTTAATTTAGTTTTCAATATACAAATATCATGATTAGGTATTTATCGTCGAGTCGAATCGCAATAATATGTTAATAATTAGGTAAAATCAATTTCTTCAATTTTATCTACCGTATAGTTTAAATTATGTGAAAAGTACGTGTCATGGAATTTTTACAATAATAATCATATAATAATTAACAGAATAAAAATCATTTGGAACGATGAAACTGATATTCTCAACAAGTTAAAATAATAACATCTGCAATTCTCGACTAAATGATGCTAATTGATCAATTATTTCATATTTTTTAATACTTTTTTTTTGATTATCCCAGGAGTCAAAAACGAGAAAAAAACGTAGGAAAAACGAGAACATCTACGAAATGTATTATGTTTTTAGTTTTAGATTCCAATAAGTATACTAAAGAATGCATTGGTTTCATTATTATAATTTTTTATATACTTGGTACACAAATTCTACCAGAAATCTTGCTCCAATATGTATGTGCGACCCCATTTCTGAAAGAAAATATTATCTAGATGGTACTTTGAAAAGGTAAATTTTTAATTTTTCAAACGGTTTACATAATATCCGAGAATAACCGAGATAAAATGTAAAAAAAAAAAAAAACGGGAAATCTACGAAAATAATACTTTTTATTGTTTTCAATTTTGTTATTTGTTGTAATTCAATTGGAAATATTCGTAGAGACTTGAAATTTAGACAGACAACTTATATATTTGTCATTTTTAGATATGGTAAAATGTTCAAAATATTTGACCCATTTTTGAGCTTTAAAAAAAAAAAAAAATATTATTTTTTGTTGATATTCAGTTAACAATGTTCGTATGGAATCTATGGACTTTAAATTTGGACACAAAACGTAACTTTCCACAATTATTTATTATTATTTTTTTTTAAACTGTGAATAACTTTTTTACCATGAATCTTGCTCCGATTTTCAAGTGCAGTATCTCTGGTAGTTCACAAATTGGACCGGTCTGGTATTTTGCATTCACATGGTGATATTATAATCGTTTTTCCAACGTTATTAATCTACTTCGTAGTTCCGCGATCAATCACGGATATTAATAATATTATTATGCCTGGGTACTTATAATAATATTATTATTGACAATCGTTTTGTTTTTTTTTTTTTTGAACAAAGGGGTAGGTATCCCTTTATGAAAATCTCTCCCCGTTTGCACGCATCGCCCGAAAAAGATTTATCCTGATTTCCGTAATATTATATTAATATTATTATACAAAAGCAAAATGATGGAACTCGTTAAAATAAAGAAGATTACGGAAATATAAATATAAAAAAAATAATTAAAATTTTCAATTAAACCCCGATCGATATATTAACATAATAAGGCAAACACTAAAAAGACACGGGCAAAATTACGAATCGCAAAATGAATAATTTTCTTAATAAGTTATTCTAATTACTTGAAAATCAATAGTCGGTAAGTCTCGTATTGTAATATAGTGTACGGGATCGGGGTGAAATTTTACGAAATTTTAATACGATTCGGATTTCAATAATATGGCTGAAAAAACCCAAAGTCAATATCTTACACGAATGATTTTCGCAGATAATAAAGACATCACTTTGTATTTTGTCGTATTTATTATAACAGACGCAATATTATATTTATTATATTACGTAATATTTGCTCCGTGTGCATATCCCACGCGTCCGCGGCGTTCGACTTGAGGTTGTGTCGCGGATCGGTTTTTGGAGATTTCGTTCGAATAGAATATTATTTTTCTGTTGCTCTTTGGCTTTCGGTTATGCGTCTTTTCGTTTATTTTGTGTCGCTCGTTGATTTTACACGGATTTTGCGGTGGGGATTTGCAAGTTTTTCCGCGGTGTTTTTTGGTTAGATTTTCAAATATCGCAGTATGTGTACAATTGTATATAGGTACACGATATACAAAATTTCCCGTTTTTACACTTTAATTTTTTTCTTTTCCCATGATGTAGATTTTTCTACCGAAACCCGCCGTATGACAAAACGGTGACATTTGAACTGTAATATGATGCGAAACGGATAGAAAACTCAATCCGAATATAAATCGCACTATGGGTAGGTGAGTGTTTTAAAAAGTTAAAGTATATAATTATAGGGTAATTTAGCTAATACACTGAACACTGAAGGTTGTATTCCTCTTAAGGTATAGTGTTATCATTTAAATAATAATAATAAAAAAAAAAACGTTTCTGAGCGGAGTAGCAATAGAATTATTAGTCGAGTTGTTTTTTTATTTATATTGTAATCAAGACCGGTAACCTAAAAATAATAAAAAAAAACCACCAAACCTGATGTATCATTATGTGTTCGATAAATTGTCGATAATTTAGAATAGTTGTTTAAATAAAGTAAAATAAAATGACAAATCCACATTTTTTAAAGCATGATATCATAAAATAGAAGCATTTTTATTAATTAAAAAGTGTTTTCTGGGAATCAAATAAATATCTTAGTTCAACCATAATATTCCGAGATTGTGGAATTCTAATAAAAAAAAAAAAAATAAAACAGTTTTAAATTTAAAATGACAACAAACAAATTATTCTAGTGAAATTCTAGAGTGGTTGTTAATGAGGGAGCCAATGTAACGGATTTTCGAAAGACACGTGTTAAAAATTATTTCTAAAATACCAAAATAGTAGGCAGTAGTAGAATAAGTTAGTAGTAAACTAATACCTAAATATTACGTAGTGATACAATACAGTAGCATTTAAGTTTAATACGAGTATTCGAATACTTAAAAAGATTGTCTGGATTTTTAACTATATTCTCGGGTCGTTGCTGAGAATCTAACAATATTTTTGTTCTTTTTATTAATATTTTAAATCTTACTGCTTCAAATAACGATTAGAAACGTTAAAGTTCTACGATTACTAAGAAAACTCTTTTTCGTATTTACCAGTCCAAAAATGGTTTTCTTAGGAAATAATACACACACACACACGAACTACTGAGTTTCTTGTTTCATTCAGCAGGTACCTATCTAAAACGTACAATTCGTTATAGTTTATAGCTATTCAAATAAATTGTTTTCTTAATAAATTATTAAAGTTATGACATTCGTTATTCCCCCGGGTGCACATTAATATAATTTTCTCTGTAGAAACATAAATTATAAAAATTTCAAAACAATATTCACAGTGCAGTTTTATATACCTAGTTTGGAAATCGCGTGATTTACAAAAGAAAAACACGTGTCACACTGCAGTATCGTTTCATAAACGCAATCGAATGTAATACCGAATAGAAGAACACGAAGCAAAACTAGTCAAGATAGGATAGCTTGATTCTTCCATAATCAGCGTTCTAAATCAAACTTTTTTCAAATATTTTATGGTTGCAAGTCATAGGATTTTTGATAAAATTTCAGTGGTTATTGCAATGATATGGCAAAATATTAGCATTTTTAATATTTCGTCTCACAGCTTACCGTCAAAATTGCTTCGCTACCTTAATATATGAATACTTAATTAATTATTATCGAATAACGTTCTGATATATTATACGTGTATGCAATTTAGTTTTGTTTATTATTGTAATTCAATATTAAGTAAAAGTTCAACTAAGCATCATGAGTCCTTGAGGGTGTTATGGGATAAGTCATTACTGAGTATGACAAGACTGCATTAATGTTGATAATAAATTATTAAACGTTATTTTTATGTAGAGATAGTTTAAAACTATGTTAGACATTTTTATTTCTCATATTTTGTCTCGTGGTCAGGATAAAATGGAATAAATGACGGTTTTTTTTCAAATTCAAATAATGCAATTTAAATTGTTTTAAACCTTCGAAACATTAGCTTTCATTATATATATAGATAAAGAATTTTTCTAAAAAATCTAGTCTAGTAGTAAAATGAGTTATTAATTAAATGTCTCGTTGTATACTGAATTCCTCTACCTTACCTAAGGAATAAACGAAAATATTGGATCAATATTGGTTCTTCGTTTTCATCACCACATCAAACATATTTTAAAAATACTTATTTTTTGCGTGACAAATGCAATAATTATTATCATTTGAACAGAACGTCATAAGGTTGAAAAGTTTACAGTGTTGGTCATGCTGGAACGGAATGTTACTAGTAAATAATTAAAGACAGACCCAAACCGACGACGATATTATATACAAATTTGAACCGTACAGAAAATATCGGATGATACATATATTAATCAAAGCAAAAAATGTTTTTTTAAATTTATTTAAAAAACTAACTGGGAATATCATCATATACTTATTTAGTTTTAAATATCTAACTAAGTATATCGAAATTGTTTACACCGCTTCAAATAAATTTGTTTTCAAAAATAATTGTTAAATTATCCCATTTCCCATTCCTCAATATTTTCAGAAAAATGTACAAAAAAAAAAAAAGATCTGATACTGAGGATGGGTGTATAATTATAGTTGGGAAGTTAAAAAGGTAGCATAAATAAAGTTATATTACTTACATCTGTAAGGAATGATAAACCATTGCTAACGAAAAATGATTCTACGTATATTAAAAGCTCATATTTACGATTTTTGTTATAATTTGATAATGAAATAAGTATTAAAAAAAAAAAAGATTGTACATTACCATCATTTTTCTAATTTCACCTCTAAGTGTGTCATACCGTAAAAATCTTGTAAAATTAAAATGTCCATAAATAGCTCAAAAATGATTTAACTGTTTTTAAAATTTTACCATATCTATAAAAAGCAAATAGAAATTTTTTGTCCAAATTTCAAGTCTCTAACAATATTTTCAACTTAATTACAACAAATTTTCCTGTTTTTACTAGGTGTTTTTTTCGGTTTTACTCAGCTGTTAACAAAATTACACGGAAAATCAAAGAACTACTAGCTGACTCACGAAAAACATTTAAAACCCAACAAAAAAGGTCAATTGTTGTTTTTTTATTGGAATATTTTTTTGTAGAAAGCATAAGCCGTACGAATTTAAAACAAAGTAATCGTAAAGCCGTAAATTTATTAGTATTCATTTTTCGTCTTTTCCCAAGATCTAAAATTTTTATAAAAACTACTTAGAGAATCAAAAAATGATTTACTCAACGCACTAACTAGAATCAAACTTCTTTATCTGTTCGGTATATGTTAAATTCTCAATGGGCTTTGTTTAATATGCAAGGGCAATATACCTAAGGACCAACGAAATTGATGCATTTTTTTTTAAAACTAGTAAAACTAAACTTAAACTAGGAAAACTACTTAAAACTACTTTTTTTTTTAAACTACTCATTTAATGTTTCTGATGTTTTTTGAAATTTATGAAATCTTTAATGTAATTGCAAATATTTTGACCCTTATAAAATATAATCATATTTACAGTATTTGAGTAATAAATCCATTCGTAAAATCAAATGCAAATATTTTATTAGTCATAAACGCGGAACGGTTAACTCAGGTGGGTTCAGATTTAATATTATAAATGGTTTTTAAAAACAACAATAATGCTTATAAATTTTGGATAAGGGATTAAAATAAGTATTTAATTTGTATTACAGAGCACCGATAATTCTTCACTTGCGATGATTTATCGTTGCATATACAGTGTAATATAATTTACGTACAACGATGACCTACCTATAAGCATAATTCTACCTTTTTGTTGTTATTATTATTACTAATTTTTAATTTAATTAACAATAATGCGGACGTGCAATAGCCTATTATTATCGGGGGGAGGGAAGGGGGTCTCATTATTATTGTTTGTCGGACCATCTGTGATGCTGTAGTTATAATAATAATCATATTATTATTATTACTACGGTTGATGTGCCGGACGTCAACCACCTGCTGAAAACGACGTCATTTATTATAATATTTTCCTTAATGGAACGATTTTTTTGTAGGTTTCACACTAATCCTTTCGTTCGTTTGGACCCAGACCCTCGTTAAATAGTTTCCATTTAAAAACAAATTGTATGCATTTATAATATGAGTGACTAAATTAAACCAAAAATAATAGGTAGGCCAATCCCTTTTGGTCACTAAAACTTCCCTAGAGAAAGTCAGGTTACGGCCGGTTTAAACAAGACGAGCACTGCACCTGTCTTGTTCAATTCTTCAATTTGTCTTGGCGCCTCTAATGAGGAGTCAATCTGGGACAGTATTCGTAACATTATATAATCAGTGCTTGAATTGAAAAAAAAAATCACTTATTTACGACTTAAAAAACCCCCACTTATGTTACTAAATACACTCTACTAAGAATTATTATTGATATTTATGAATATTGTTATTATTAATGATTTGTCGTTGATTTCATTATGGTCCTAAACTAAATAATCCTCGACATATGGCGCTAATATTCTTATAAAATAACTACAAATATTCTCTTAAATAATGAAAAAATATCCAAAATTATATTTTTTTTTATGCACAAATAATCAAAAAAATCAAAATAATATGCTTTAATATGTATTTTATAATGCATATGAACCGGTCTAAAATAATATACGTTAAAATATTATATTTATTTAACTTATGTTTTTTTTTTGCCTGGTGCTTTGTGAAAAAAACCATTCCAGTTCTTGCCTTGGTGGCCTATTCCCTAATGACATCTAGGAACTTCATTCTCTATTCTAACAATTTATACCTCTATGAAGCTAACTTCCTTTTTTTATTACTCACTTCTCAAATTCATTGCAATAAAAACTTCCTTTATCATTCCATAGAGTTTCTTAAAGCTTCTTCCCTTAACATTGTCAATGGTCTCTTTCAAAACTATATTCATAATACGTTTCTTATCTTCACTCTAATATATTAGAGTATATATAGTATATATACTGATGGCTCGGTTTCCTAGTTATCCGCCAGATTTTTTTTTTTCATTCCAGATCTACACATTTCTTTACAAATAACCTCCCACCCAGAGCCTCGTCCTACACGGCTAAATGCCGTGTAAGACTATTAACGAATCGCTCTAGATCATCTCCACTTTACTCCTCAACAAATTTCTCATCGCTACCTACTATCTCTCTTGCTTGTAATCTCTCTCGTCCAATGAATTCAAATCACCTCCAAGCCTCTAATTTTCCAAATTAGAAACTTTCTGTACTTTCTCAATAATAATGACTTTAATATTCAATTGCATCAGATCCCAGAGCACTCTAATATATCGGGCAACGAAACCGTTGACTTCTTGACCAAGAATATAATGTCAATTCGACTTCTACCCAATAATCTAATTCCCTGTTCTGATATCTGTACCCTACTAAAATCGTGTCTTCGCCACTTTTGAACCAATTCTTATAACAATCTTCCACTTCACTTCACTACTTGGTACATATCCTTAAACCCCTCTATTCCAGCTAAGCATGGTTTTATTAAATCTATCTCGCAAAGTAATCAGTTCATTTTCCCGTCTTTGTTTTGGTCAAACACTTCTTGTGTCACTTACATTCCTCTTAATTTCAATCATATACTCCCATTTCATTAATCCCTTGCTATAATGCTATTATTAATACGATCGCCTTCTTTAATAATTCTGGGTTATTTATATAAATTTATGTAAATTAATGTTACCATTATGTATATTTTAATTTTGTTTAATCAATGTAAATAATTGTGAAGACTACTTGTTAAAACAAAGTTTCAATAAAAAAAAAAAAAAATTATGTTATCATTAGCTGCATTTTGTTTATGTATTAAATAATTTTCCTCTGCGATATTTATAACAATACATCATTTTATGTAGAAAGTATAAAATATGTTCGTCTATTTTTTTTTACCACTGTTTGAATAGATAATAGTAAGCAACATTATAATTTGTAGTTTTTTGTGATTAAATAGGTGTGTTCAAATTTATATTTAATTTTATTAATTAAATTTTTATTTTTACTTAGGTACAAAATATTTTACTTCCTGATTTTAATAATTTTAAATTCATAAATTACATATTATAATTGAGCATATTTAGTGAATAGTTTTTTTTTAGATTCTGAATGTAGCGAAGAATGTATTGGTTTTGCATTAATGTTTATTTTTTTTTTTATACTGTGTACAACAATTTTATCAAAAATCTTGTTCCGAAGAGTATCAGGTATAGCACCTTTTCTGAAAGGAAATCTGATTGGGGATGTACTTTAAGAAGGTAATTTTTCCAAGCGTTTTCCCAGTAAATGGGAAAAACCAGGAATATAAATATAATGTTAAACAAATATTGTTAAAGAAAATGTACAATCTATATGGAATTACTTTACTTTATTGTGACATACACGATTATTGATAACAAAGCAATACTATTAACCGAATTCCGTTCAGAATCGTTTTTCGTTAGCAATGGTTAATTGTTGTGTACAGATATACATTAAATTTCTCCTCTGCTTTCCCAACTTCTCACCTACAACAGTAAGTGGCCCAGCTACGTACGAAGCATGTCCGCCTTTTTTGATTTCATATTATAATATTCTTCCAGCTTTTCAAAAGATGCATTTCTTTCTACTATTTGTATTTAAATCTGTTATGTTAAATAATAAATTTACGTACAAACTACACACACATGTACCTACATCACTTAAATTAATACAGAACAATATTCCGGCGGGCAAATTGTTGCGTTTTTTTTTTTTTTTTAAATTTACTAGCTAACTAGGAAATGTTGAAAAAGTAGTTGTTTATAAACGCTAAATTTACTATAATATCCGTATAACATGTTACCGTGTTTGAACTATACCGTGCGTTTTTAAGACAGAAACAACAAATGGATATGCACCGTCATCATAATACGTATGGTTTATAATTCGGATATTGTCCATTCCACGAAACGAGCGGTTTTACTATGTGTATGCGACATTTATAACATATAGTAAGTTAGTCTAGAGGAGCTCCGTCTCCTTACGTCCTCCCACCAAATCCTCCCACCACTTATATAATATAAAGTTATAGTGTTTTTGAATTTTAAATCCATCAACGGGCAATAAACACATTCGATAAATACAGAATATAATTTGATAAGTCGTCTGCAGTATAATATGATAATATGTATATATTGAATCATGTAGTTTTAATTTTCAAATATTAACTCATTGCCGTTATTGACTTTGCATTTTGTGTGTTCGTATTAAAATGAAATCGCGTATAGTTATTATTGTTATGATTATTATTACATAAATGATTTATGTACAGAGGTACGCGCACTGTGAGCATGTATATTATATACTGCATAGTTACAATATTGATTTAAAAAATTATGTAATCACCGGTTTGATTATACACTCCCGAATTTGCATAATACGAGTGTAATTTTTATTAAAATAAATAGATTATTAGAATAATAAAACGTGACCTCGAGAACTCGTGTCAAAAAATACCGTTTCCGCAACCGGAGAGATAATTCGCAACGGATTGTTTCCTTTAAAAAATATTATTATCAATTTTCGTTTTACTATTATTATAGTTAAAAAAAAAAAAAAAATAAAATAACAAATTTGTGTTCAAAATACTGCGCAACGGCAGTTATACGATATAATAAAAACTTTCGATCGAGTGATCACGCACTCTTCAAAGATGTTATTATTATTTTTGTAATAAAACTAATACTTGAATTGTTTTTATACTATATATATTTATATATTTTTTTTTTTTTTAAACCTAAATTATTAACCAGTATTGGTTTTTATTACTTAGATTAGATTAGGTTGGTATAATATAATTGTCGGTGGTTTTCGTGAACTTTTCAACCGATTATTGTTATTTCTTGCTCGGATATGTCTGTGGGTAGTATCTGATATCACTTCGTTCTAATGTAATAATAATATTTCTAATGGTTTTAGACCATTAAATTATTATACGTAATGTGTACCTAACTCACATAGGTATACTACATATTATTTGCACACATACATTTCAAATTTCTTTCTTTAACGATATCATTTTATTTCGTATTAAATCCATTGAAAACTGTACTGTACCTATATTGAAACATTATCATTTTTTGTGGGAATAATAATCTTTTTTTTTTTTGTTTCAAAAATGTTCATACCAACCTATATAATATAAGCCATTATTTAGAGTAGTTATTGTTATTGTTCAGTTTAGTGTTATTGCCGGCAGTTAATATTCGAATATTCTTTTATTATCATCGTTGTTTAAAGGTACAATTTAAAATATCTAGACAGAGATTAGAGATAATTTGCTAGAAAAACTATCTGTACGAAGATAAAAAGTATATACTCCAATTGAATTATCTATCTACAATAAGATAAACAAAAGTTAGCAATTTTGTATATCTAGAAAAGATAAATATTATTTTGTTTTTAAATTATAATCATACAACAAAGTACGTAAAGTTTTATAAAAGTGTGCATGATTTAGTACAACTACATGTATAGTAACCTAATGGAATAAGTGATCATTTTTTGCATTACAGGATCATTGTGTATGAAATTACATACATAAAATTCCGTTTTCAGTGCAAAAAGAACTAGTTTTTGAACTTTTTAAATAATTCAAATGTTCTTATCAAGAGACTAATTATCAGAATAACGGTTTTTAAATTAACTATCTATAACAAAAAAAAGATCTGATGTTTGAAGAGTAAAATTAATGAGCAAAATTTTGTAAGTGAAATAAAATGTATAATGTACGGCTATGAAGCTCCATATATATTTCTATTATCAGGTTGGGTAAAGTTTTGTTTGAATAATATATATCTACTAGTAACCTGGGCGATAGTAGTTGAATAAATAATAATTTAACAAGAAAGCATGTAATACTTTCATAATTCGAAAATTATCCGAAAAATAATGACATTGGTGAAAACGTTGAAAGCTGAATTTTAAATATTTCACTAGCCTGGCCGCAATTTTTCGGGGATAACTAAAAATTAATGATCTGCAAAATGTGGATATAAGCCCGCGAAATATTGACATTGACTAAACCTGTGGAAGTTGAGTTTTGAATATTTTACCAGCCTGGCTACAGATTTTTAAGGATAATTGTAAACGAATGGTCTGAAAAATTTAAAAAGAATTACCTACTAAAAATCATACAAATTATCTAGAAAATCATTATAATATTGAATATGAAATTTGTTCACATGTTCAGGCTGGTGAATAGTACCCAAATATCGTGTAAAATTAATAACAAATATAATTTTGTAATTTGTAATTTCTATTATAATATTTATACTGCGATTAACCCTTGCAGGAGTTCGGAATCTATTTCATAAGGGATTCAGTCCTTAGCTTCCCCTCAATTACGCCCGTTTCATACGAATTTAACAGCTTTGTTTAACTCATTTTTATCGTGGTTTACCGAGATATTTTCTAGCGTCCCGATGACTCAGCTCAACCTTATTTAGATACTATTAATTTTCCTACCCAGTGACGCTGTAAATATTGTTACACTTTTAATATGTAATATAATACGTACATTATTTAAATTGGTAAATGGAAAATACGTAGGAAGTGCAATGAATAAAGTCTCATTAAAGAGGTACTAATATTCGTAACAATAAATCGTGAAATTGTTTTTTAATTTATTATTCATAACTGATATAAATAATATGTCTGCTTGTTTGTGATGCATCAGATTATCGAATAACGTTGCAGTTATTATGTTATACATTTTTAAAATGTGTGAATACACAATATTACAAATAAATAATAAACGCGCGATGACAAATAATGATACGCAACGTCGTAATTTTTTGTTTGTCAATAATATTTTACATTGCAGAATGTATTTTATGATAGTAATATTACTATTATAACCCGAAGTTCGTGACAGTGATTGGCAGTGATCATCAGGTACACTCGAAATATTAAAAAATGTAAAGAAAGATATTTTTTTAAAAAAAGTACCCAGGTACACACGATGTTTAAATGTGACAATACAATTCTGATAAATATTTAAATGTAACAAAAAAAAAAGCCGATACTCAGGACGGGTATGGCTATTGTTGTAGGTGGGTAGTTTGGAAGGTGGGTTAAATAAAGTTATTTAATTTATATCTGTAACCAATGATAAACCATAGCTTAAGAAACACGATTCGGAACGAAATTCGGTTATGCATGTTCTGACAAGCCGTAATGTTTACGATTTTCATAAAAATTTGATTTTAAAACTCTTAAAAATAATAAATATATTACATTAAACTCAATTTTTTTTTTCACCACTAATTGCGAATTATAACGAAACTCCTGTCAAATTTTCAATAATTTCTGTTTAGTATAACAATTTCAGTGGTCGGTCGACAATTAAGTAACAAATTAAAAATTTGTTTCAAAATAGTAGACATCTTATGCATCTTAAGCATTTAGGCCCATTGGCTTGCTAACCAAGTCGACCAGAAACGGACTAATTCTCATGAAAAAAATTCGAAAACAGAAGAAATATTGAGATTTAAAAATTCAAAACTTTAGCTTTCGACCCGGTCTTCTGCCCTCGATACACACGGTCCGTCAGCATTTCATATTTACGTAAACTCTTCCATTTTGTTATATTTTTCTTATATTATTAAATGATATGCACGCCAGAATATTATATTGCCAACTATAACCTTTCGGTAGTAAGGTAGTATAATAGTATTACGTTATTGTTGTCGCACCTTTTTCGGCGTCGACGGTAATACCACGTGACGAGGAAGCATTGATGGTTCGGAGGGGAACAACAACAACGAAAAAAAAAAAAAATCGCACCACGACCCGGAATTTTTCGGCGCAGGAGGAGATGCTATGTATATATATATATATATATATATATTTTAATAATATGGTTTAACGACGACAACAATCATAATATTATTGTATAGGTACCTTATATTATTATACCTTTCGGGGTCGGGATGTCGGAGGACCGCGGCTTATCGTCGTCGTCGTCGGCAATATCCGGAAAATGAATAGTGACAAAAATATTATACCCGCGATCGTATATACGTATAATACGGGTATATTCCCCACTCGCGGTATACCATGCGTCCGGCCGAATCCCTTTTACGGTTATTACGGTTTTTCGTGGCGGCGGCAGCTTTTAATTTATATCGGGACCGTATAAAATACGGCGGCGCGGCACAGCGTCACGGGTAAGTCGTTCGAAAGCACCGCGACCGAAAAGAAAAATTACAAAAGTTTCACACCGTGAAACGGTCGATATAATATGTATATATATTATGGAAGAGGTATGAATATACCGGGAATAAAGAGGACGTGCTACTTCCCGTATTCGAGGGGTTGCGCATAGGCGATTTTTTTCGACGTTTGTGGAAAAATGAAATTTCATCACTTCGAAAATATACGAACGCATTTAAAAGCATAGTTCGAGGTCATACAATAGTGAAATTAACAGAGAATGTTTACGAAAAACCGTATCGCGCGATCGAAAACTCCTCGGGCAATGGAATTGGTTAAGAAATCAAATTTTGTCCGTGGAAAAATAAGTCGTTGTACTACGCAACGTTGGTTTTAATTTGTCGATATTATTACTACTGAAATAGTTATTTGAAACTAACCTAACCTAACATTATCAGATTTTTGAAAAACAAAAACTACTCATTTAATTTGTATACTTGTGATATCGAAAAAATAAAACCACCGTTTCACAATGTATATGTTTTCCTTTTTTGTGGCAAAAACGTGATTTTTCACTTCAGACTTTTGGTCGAGTCATTTTTTCACAAGCAAAATGGTTTTTACTGCTGTATTACGAATGGTAGAACGCCCTCTTAATGTCAAACGTAATCTTTCTGCAGTGGCGTAGCCAGCGGGTATTATTTAACCCCTCCCCTCTTTGATTATATTATAACAAATATAATAATAAATAATTAGATGAACCTAACTTACTTCTTTGTTATACATGTACTTGTATCTATGTAGTGTTATCCTCATTATGTGATTTCAAAAAATGGTGGTCCGATTTCCGAAATAATAAAACGTACACAAAGAGCCGACAGAACTCATTAAATTTAGTAGCACCATCAAACTCTGCAAAAATTCTAAGTACAATAAACTGATGTTTTACATACAATGGAAATAAATGTTCACAGATGAATTATGGAACTTAAAACACTGAAAGGGTGGTTAAGAAATAGAATAGGAGGAAAAATAATACTAATCAGTAAAAGATCTGTTAAATGTTCATCTGCAGGGTATTTAAAGTTTACCTGATGAATTCATTGTTTACGTGTATACATAAACCAAAACCTCGAAAATGTCCAATAAATCTACAAATAACTCGAAAAACGTTAGTATAATTCAAAATCACATCTAGAAAATATCATTATAAGTACCTATTCAGTGATAATGTAAGGTTTCTACGATATTTTTTTTTTCCGAAAATTACCTCGTAAATTTATTCACTAGTTCAACAAAATTTGTTATACTATGAACCATACCTAAAGTCGATGAACAAAGTAAAATTTCTGGCTGGAAGTTATTTATACAAAAGAAAAGCCACACACATCATAGTTAGACTAATACAATCCTCGCAATGCTAAGAGTCTAAAAAATGAGCTGTATTGTCGGAGCAAATATTTTATTTATATGTATAAAAAAATGGACCTTTTTGGACATTCGGAGGGAAAATTATATACCACATAACAAGTTCCCTCAGCAAACCGACCTATTATTATTGTTCAATAAATACATTATTTAAAATAATATTATTACTCGCAAAAATAGAAGTGGATGACGTTTTATAAATAACATGCATTTTAATAATATAATAACGAATCCGTATCGGCCGTGTTTTTAGTTCAATATTATTTTTTCTATTCATACATTTCGGTTGTGGATTTAACCCACTAATGTAATCTATGTTACCAAGCACATTTTCAAAATTCATATTACTTTTAATGCTGATTAGGAAACTACTAAAACTTTTATTCACTTGCATTTAATTTCGAAATTGGGAGGAAATTTAAAGGTCGTAAGTAATACTGCATAGATTAAGAATTTAAGACTTATGGCATTTAATAGCAAAAAAAAACACTTGCAAACCTTTATAATTATCTCCGAAATAACCGCTTAAAAAATCTTAGACAAGATTTTTGTTTCTTTTTTAACTATTAAAATAAAAAAAAAAAATGTTAGGAAAGCCTACAATCAAAGCCAAAAATTAAAATTCCTATTAATAGCTTAAAAATTACTAAAATGTTTTGAAAATTTTAAGTCTCTACGAATATTTTTAACATCATTTTACCGTGAATTCTATAATTTTTTCAGTTATACTCAATTATTAAAATATACCAAAGAATAAAATTAAAAAACTAATTGCATACCAGTAATATGAGAAAAGGAAAAAAACAGGACTATTTTTGCTTTTCCATTATAGAAATATTTCTGATTGTAGACATAAGCCGTACGAATTTGAGATAAAAAATTATAACACCAATTCACTAAACATTTTAGAATCAAAAAACCAGAACAAACGTTACACACTGTACAAGTCCTTTTTTTTTATGATGAAAATTCAGTTTCTTAATTAATTCTGCTATGGCTAGAGTAGATTTTTTTTTTACCGAAAAACCACTTGTTCCAACCGAATTTTGACACACACTCTTTAAAAAAAACACGTTTTATTAATACTCGAACTAATACATTTCGTACATTTTCTCGTTTTTACAACGATTTTCCTAATTATTTTGAAAACCATCCGGAAAATCAAAAATAATGGCATTTTTATCAAAGTACCACCCAGATAAAATTTCACTTCGGAAAAGTTATTAAACTTGATAATTATAGTAAGGTTTCTAGTGGAAAAGTTGTTTAAAGATAAAAATAAAAAGTGCTGTTACTAGGTATGGATGCGGTCACTGATGTATATAGGTAGTCTGGAAGGTGGAATACATAGTTATACCTGTAACCAACGATAAACCATTGCAAACGAAAATCGATTCTGAGTGAAGTTCGGTTACATATGTTTTGAATATATATATCTAATATAGGTATACGTAATATTTTAGTATACATTGTTATTTTCGATTAAGTGCCGATATGAACTCACTAAGCACACAAATAGATACATCGAATGTTTAAACAACTTTTTTTGTATAAGATAATTTCGTTAGCAATAGTTGGCACTTTTAGTATCATAGTTTTTTGATTTTGGAACTTAATCATTTCGTAGCTGAATTTTTATCATTTTTGAATAATCTTTTGTATGATAATACGCGTCCACGATACATTACATTTTGACGGTTATTTACTGCATTATTATTTTACTTGCAATACGTGATATTTCTATACATAACTTCTATAACGTCTATAACGTCCAAACTATGTGCTAACGACTGAAAATGTATACAGATCTGTAATAACCATGAAAATTACAATTTACTAATAATATTAGTACACGGGTAGTATGTTACAATGTGACAAACTACTTATTATTATAAAAAAGAAAATCTGAAAATAAAAAATTGCCTGACTTAGTAGATTTTTTTTCAGCCGTTATAGTAAGTATAGACAATGAATTATTATCGAATTAGCCTCGGAGGCAAAGGCTAAAGAGAATCGAAAAATTGAATATCTTATTATACTCGAAAAATGAGTTCACGGTCGTGTATTTTTATATATACGTATACGTAAGTTAAAAAAAAAAACCGTAATATTCTTATATCGGTGTGTAACAAAAAAAAAAAAATAATAATAAAAAAAATACGCCGTATAATATGTGTAGAAGTTGTTGCCGAGTGTGCGGCTTTTGGCGTGTCAAGTGCCGTTTTGTCGATACAGGTGCTCTCTTTCGGGCGCGTGCTCTGCATAATAATACATTGTGCGAATGTAGGACGCGTATTTTTCCAGTTTCGGTTTTTGTGTTTTTCAAAAAAAAAAAAAAAAATTAAAAAAGAAAGGTATGACAACGGAGTGGGTGCAGCCGCTGGTATAGGTGAGAAGTTGGGAATTTAGGATATAAACGGGAATTCTATGTATATACAGAGTGTATCAGAAACCATCTAACCATGTTATATATATATATATATGTGTGTGGCTTTAAGAATTGGTTTTTTGGAATTTTTGTTTTCTTATCAAAACTTTGGTTTTACCCGTTTTATTTGTAAAATACCCATACAAAATAAAAATAAACCATTCCAGAGAATTTATCGCAAAATTCTCTCACGAAATAAGGGGTCACTCGATTTTTTCCAAAAATAATCATTATCACAGCTATTTTTGGCTTATCATGTCCAAAATCGTAATTTTTGTGTGACACATAAATTTGTATGTAAATTTGTCAGGGATTTCAATGGAATAAATTATATTTTTTATTTAAGCGTCAATTTAACGATCCTATCCGTAAAATACTACTCATTTGACTGTAAAAAACATTTTAAAAAACGCATAAATTCAGTTGTCATGTATAAAAACGATTCTGAGCAGAGTCCAATTGATAGTGATGCTTTGTCAAGAATATATGTAACATTTTCGAGTAAAATAATTAAAGAGGCTTTATAAATTTTCTTTAATGAAATTTGTTCAATGTTGTACCAATTTTCCTAGTTTTCTTACGTTTTTTCTTGGTTTCCCCATGTTTTACCCCGGTTTTTTACATTTGCTGAGAAAACTTCTGGGAAAATCAAAATATAACTTCCTTAAAGTACTTCCCCACGTAAATATTCTGAGAGTAAAAATGCTACATGTAGAAATCCTAACAAGTCTTCTGATAGAAAAGTTGAACGAAGCTAAATATAAAAATAAAAACATCTTTTTAAAATAATAAGCATTTCGCTCTACTCAGAGTTTAAACAAATATATATATTAATGGAATACTAACTGGAATTTTTATCCCGTATACTCTACCACTTTACTATATTGTTGACTGTTGTTCTTACAAAGTCTTCACATTTCTAATCAAAAAAAAAAAAATTCGTTTAGAATACAAAAAATTGATTACTCGTATATTCGAACACAGCCTAAATTATTATTATCACCGCACACAAATACCAATACTTTTCGCCGGTAATGTGATAGGTAATAATAATCTAATAATCATATATTATAAACATTATAAACGCAAAAGTTTATTCAGATGAGTGTTTGTTAATCTTCGCGCAAAATCTTGGAACTAAACGGATTGAGCTCGACACATTGAATATGGATATCTGAGTTACATTATTGAATGTTACTTTCTTCCTCTTGAATTCAATCCATAAAAGGGGCCGAGTAATATTGGTATTTTTGGTACGGCAATCTAACTGTTACTGTTGTTGTATGGGTTACCTTAGTTATACGAATGAAATAAATAAAAAAAAAAATTAAAACAAACAAAACACAAAATAAATACTAAGGTAGTCCGTGTATAGGGGCAATCATAATTGCCACGAGGATACGAACAATGAACAGCATTGTATTTTTTTTTGGCACGGGTATTGACGCGCAGGACATCTAGTAATACTGTATAGGTACCAACTTTTTTATCTTGTCTACAGCCTTCAAGACTATTCTGCTAATAAAAAAAAACAACGCAATCCACCGTTCTCTATACCCAAGGCTATACAAGGATATAATACTCTCCAATGTATTTCTGACTCTTTCTTTGTTTACTTCATATTATCTTATAATATGATTTTCCCACCTTGCACGAGGACTTTAAAATATGGTATTTTACCTTTAGGATTTCCATGAGTTTGTTCTAGTTTTGTCAGTAAACATTATTACCCCTTTTTCCTATTACAGTTGTATTTTATTTTTTTTATTTTACTACATACTAGGTCTTTGTTTTGCATGACCCAGCGACTATTATGTATAAACCATTTAATTGTTAATGTTTATTTTCCTGCATTCAATCCTCCAACGATGATTACATCAGGAAGATCAATAACCAATTTTTCCGATGCATTTGCAACTAGATTTTTTATATAATCAATAGATCCCTGCAGATTTTGATGATCGAAACAAGTGTTTTTGTCCAAATGTATTGTTAATATACCATAGCACTCAGTATTAGTACCACGGCTAATGCGCTCAGAATGTAAAAAAATCAAAATCAAAAAATCTTTGCCCATTTTTTTTTTTTTTTTCCCCAATTAAAATTATTATGTTTTATAAATTACGTGTACTTTCTATCGTCAGTCATCACCCAAAGGGAAAATACTTCTTCCCTGCGTTATATTATAAAACATAATGTCGGATGTGTTCTCTTCGTTTCTATCCCTCCATTCGTAGTAAATATAATAATAATATACAACTGTGTAATAACGTACATAATAGTTTTTACGTCCGTTCTCCGCACCCGTTACCGTCTTCACCAACGCCATTTCCGACAACAGTTATCCGTCGGTTTTATTTTTGTATTTATGTACATCTTTTTTACACTCTGTCTCTCGTCTCGGTACCTATCATATAAATCTGTTTCGACACCATAAATGGAATCCACTTAAGGAAGAAATCGGGAAACCGATATTGAGTAAGAAAGAGATAGTGCTGGTTGGGGCTGGTCAATGGTTATGAAAGAAATGATTAATTAATTTAATTCGCATCACGAAATTAACATATTAGCTTATCAAATCTTATCTACAATTTAAATCGCGCTTTTATATCTATTAACTCGGTATGACAATGCATATTCATAATCATGGCGTAATAATCTATTGCTCTCAGATACTTAAAAAAACGTTCAATGATAAAATTAAAAAATGATTGTACAGTACACAATAATTGTCATTTATAAAAAATCATTTCGAATGAATTTAATGAAAAAATGATGAATTAAAATTTGAGAAAAATTTTAATTATCGGGATTCTGAATTTTCGTGATTTTGACACGTGGATCGCTAATACTAATGTTCAAAATGTTTGAATATTTTTTATTTTGGATTATCGACAGGGAAACGTTTGTTTCGTAAGTCAATATATAGTATCTATAGGTACAATTATTAAATGTTCAAATTTTTATCTTTGCTATATAATAGTATTTATACGCTTGCGTATAGTTATTTATTAATGTTTAAAATCGTCATCGATTAACATACTACATAATATATTATAAATATTAACCATACATCCTGTATAGATATTGACCGACGGGATTACAAATATAATCGCATACAAGAGTGACCTACCCGTGTATCCGACTTTCGTTTTTTCTCATAATATTATATAATCAAATAATACTGATCATTATATTTTTATAATTATATTATTGATTTTCTCAAATAAAATTATTGTTAAGCTGTTGTAAACTCGGTACATTTCGGTATAAGCATTGTACCCAGTCGTTACATATCCCGCAAAGTCGTCGATTCTACAAAAAGCGTAACTCTTTAATATATATATATATATATATATGTCAATCGTTTACATAATTTTATTCATGGTTCCAACAAATAATATTAGTTTCTTGTGGTTTTTTTTTTTTTTAATACAGTTCATTTTTCATATGTTTTTCTTTCTATTCGGTCAATTGTCTCATTAGTCGAGTGAGCCGGATAGCTGTAGGTACTATACGAAAAAGTCCGTGGGTTAAAAGACCACACGCTTCCAATGCTTCCATTGGATCAAATGAACTTAAACTCGGAAACAAGAATTGTTTTGTAAATGGATAAAAGTGATACAATTTTAGTTGAATCACACTATGAATTTTATCATGTTGTTACATGAAAATATTATCTTGGGGTTATCATTTTGTTTAGGATGCAATTATATTCATTTTAGAAGTTTAAACTTTTAACCCCTTCTCAGCCATTTGTATGGTTCTAATTTAAGGTTTTCACGGTTTAAATACTTCTACAACATAAAATTTAATAAAACTCAAGAAACCCATTGTTTAAATTCTAAAAGAAAAAATATTTTATCGGTAATTTGACAGCTAGGGGAAAATTCGATTTGACTCTAGCGACGGAGCTCTGCTGCTTACGGGGGTTTTTAAGTTGCCTGTGATAATAACAAGCTTTTTCACAGCCATATGTAACCATAACTAAAGAAAATCAGAAATCGATTGAAAAAGGAAATAATTTTTATATATACAAAAATCAAATTCCACTGTTAAAACGTTGTTGATCTAAAAAAAAATAAATATATTTACGCCTGCATTGGCCGTGGTCCGTTTCCATAGTTTCCTGCGGGACTTAAAATATTCGATTTTTCGCTACAGCAAATTTTTTATTTTTAAGCCAACAATAAAAATATACGTTTTTTTTTTTTTTTTTAGTGTGTCGAGTGCGCAAAATTTACGAAATAAAAAAAAACAAAAAGAGCTGATACTGGAAACGGCTTTACCACTGTTGTAGGTGGGAAGACAGGAAGATTGGATGTACACATTTATTTAATTTAAATCTGTAATCAACGATAAACCATTGCTAACAAAAAATATTTCGGAGCAAAATTCGGTTATATATGTTGTTGAAAAGTCGTAATATTTACGATTTTCGTCGTTATTTGATATTCAAACTCTTATGAAAAAAATATGGACATATTTCGCACGATGAGTGGACCACTGTTTTAAGTGAGAAGTTGAAAAGCTAGGATATATATGGGAATTTAATGTAAAGCGGGTGGTAAATACTTGCCGTTTTTCCCAATGCGTTACCCCAGCATCACCAATGCAAATATTGAAGTCAAAAAATATCCTATTGATTGGGAAATCTTCGATTTCCATAAGTTTTGAGTGGTGTATACATTTTTGAAATTAGGATTACAAGTGATTATAAATGAAATAACAATCGATAGGATATTTTTCGACTTCAATATTTACGTTAGTGGTACTAGGGTAACTCACCTCGTTGTTTCAATAATTTGTTTTCGGTTTTCCCATTTGTTATGAAAATCCCTTAAAATACCAAAAAATAACCTCTCTAATGGACCAACTAGATCAAATTTTACTTCAGAAAATTTGCCACACCAAAATTTTGATTTACAATACTTTGATGCGTACGCAGTATTCTTCAAATTACTGGGTGGGAGGTTGAACTCATAACCCTTATATACGTGCCTGAATAAAACACACTATTCATTATTATTTCTTTTATACAATATATACGTGTTACATAAAATTAACGTTTGAGTATATTTAAGTTTTTTGTTCGGGTCAAGGAAAAAATACAATTTAATTTCTGACGGACATGGGAATGCGTAGTGTACAGAGCAGCGATGCATGTTTTTGGTGAAAAGTTACACCGTGCTTAGTAAGCAGAGAATTGTCGGGTGTGTTCTGGATGCAGTGTACATTTCGGGAAAAAAATCTACGCAAACTCGGAAAACTCGTACACTGAGTAACTTGCCCGATTTCGCATTTACCCCCCTGCTCGAGAGTTCGGTGCACGACAATACTGTAATTGATGAATTAAATTTAATGAATTGTCATTACAAAAGGCGATTTAACTAATTTGCAGGATTATCCCGGTCGATATTTCGAACCAACGTTCCCGAAGCAAAGACCGCAAGTATAGAAAAGACAAAAAAAAAAAAAAAATCGACGTAAATAGACGAGTTGCCTTAATCATTGAAATATACTATAGATTTTATAATATAGAACCTTTTTCGTTTGTTATAATATTACAAACCGTATTCTACAATTATATCGTATTGTTGGGATAGTATAATTGTGTTTTTAAATTTACCGAAAACTATTGATTATCCGAGATAAGTGGTGTATCTATATTCTATATACTGCAGGGGTGTTGTGAATTTCGTTTACCAATGAGGGCAACGAAATTCGTGTAACTCACTACCAATAAAATTAAAAATAGGAATTTTTTTTTTTTTTTTTTTAAAGAAGCTTAGGAAGCCTACAGCACTATCCTCTCTTTTTCATAGATACCATTATAAACAAATGACGTACGTGGTTCACAAAGTAAACTAGGCACATTAATTAGGGTCATTCACAAAGTAAAAATCAACTTGGTAAAATGTGATCGATAACAATTGTTGTTGTTAGCGTCATAAATATTTTACTCGTTTAAAAATGTATGTTTAATTGTTAGATATATGTAATACAGATGCTATATAGTAGGTTATATTTCACGGTACACTTCCAATTGTTCAATGCACACTTTGTATCAGGGTTTACTAAAAAATAAGCTGGTCGTTTAGCACCATTTTAAAGTTTATGAATACCCACCAAAATATTTATAATAAATAAGTAACTCCGCCTAAATCCTACTGTCCACAAATTTTTTTTTCTAAATATTGACGTAAAACCGATAAAGAACTAAACTATACTGATCGAATATTATGCAACCGTATAGAACGCCTCATTTTAATTTCGCTGAATAATTATGGATCGTGCACTGGCACATCATAATGTAAATCGTGGGCTACAATAACCATCAGCTACCCGGAACACCCACCGACTGAAGAAAATTCATGGCCTCTCAAACATTACTTTATCACACCACTATCTGTATATTTATAAACCGACGACGATTTTTTGAAATTAAATTAAATTTAAACAGCACAACGATAACTTCGCTTATAATAAGACGGGACTATTTTTTCGTAACATTTTGTTATGGCAGCGATACAGATAATAAAATTATCGATTTTTCGTAAGACCAAACATTTTATTATAAACGTTTTCAGGGCAGGTATTGAGTTTTTCGTAAACGTATGAAATACATTTTAAACAGTAATTTCGTCGGAAAAAATTCCATCAGAAATATATTATTTTGCTGGAACCGTATTGAAGTCAAAAAAATGTATCTTTAGCACAGTAATAATTATTTATCTGAAATATATTTTCATCGAATTAAATGTAAAGAAAATTAGTTAGCAGAACTGTATATCAAACGAAAATATTTTTTTCAGAAATACGTAAAAGGTCAGTCACGAGCAACGCCAACGTGTACAAATCACGTATCAGTTATCACCATGGTTTAGGACCTTATTATCTTATACTATCTCAAACCGTAGTTATTATTAACTCAAGTTGCTAATACTAATTTATCGCCATTTGAACCAAATATATATTTTCGGCTACTTAAATTATTTTTTAACAATTTATTTTCGGATTAAATATATTTCCTACATTTTCGTAAATATATTTTTGATTATTTTTAGGTCACCTAAATTATAAACACAATGTTTTGCGCAGCATTATTAATAAATATTACAAAGGCAATCATAATTAATATCAGATATTCACAGGTAGTAGTTTTCTGGTTCACTGATCGAAATATATATTTATTGGCGTATTAACACTGACTATGGATCAGATATGAAACCGAACAAAATAATGTTGGGTACTAAATTTTGGTATAATGAACTGGTAAAAATTAACCTTATTTTTCGTTGTTATACGTAATACTATGATTATCAAGGTATTATTATTATTCAGCTTTTTAAAAGGTTTTTCCGGGGGTTTACCGCAAATTTTCGATAAACGAATTTATTATTTATCCCCCTCCCCATAGTACAGTAATCACATTTTATCGGTTTGAACGCGTCATCGTCTTCGTCAATCCTCTTGAGTTACGATAAAATAGGTATAATAATGATAATATGCAGTTTTGAAATAATTATCAAAGACCCTTGACCAGGTGCAGCGGTTCCGGCGATGCCACCAATAATAATGAATAGGACGTATTTAAAACTTTACCGTTTATTGTTATTGCGAGAAAGGCCGCGAAACTTTTGGTCGTTTTCCACGATATAATGGCAACGACGACGGTTATGACGGTGACCTATTAAAACAGCGATTTTCATCATTGATATTAATTGCGTTAGGTATCACGCGTAGAAAACAGTAAACTCAAATCGTGCATCTGCTCACTAAAATTGAATATTGTATTATTACTGTCTGAATGGCTGATCCGGCAATGATTTTCTATTTCTATATGCTAATGTTGCTAGATCAGTATGCATTATCGTCTTGCCAATTTCACTATTTAAAAAAAAAAAAAATGGTGGAAATTGTGTACTCCACTTTCCGCAGACGAAAAGCGTTTTACTGTTTCAATAATTACAGCTGCTACTTCAGAGGCCGTTAAAGCATTGAAGCATCAAATTCCATGGTTATTCAGCGGCATTTTTTCTGCCCTGATAATGACTTTCAAGTCATCCGTTTTTACATTCTTTAATGCGGATTTGAAATCTTTGACCAAACAGTTGTACTCATGAAATAATGCTTGTGATTCAGAAATTATTATCCAATCTGTTGCTATACTAAAAACGCTTCGTCAATCAATCTTTACCTTTACATTTTCCCATAAAATACATTTACATAAATACTTGTATTTCTAATGATCCACATGTCTCTATGCTCCAAATGATCTCCCCCCTCTTAAAAAAGTTATTTTCCTAATGTCATTTGTTTCGAAAAATAATAATTTGTAAAAGTATTATAATTATATTTTAAAAATACTTTTAATAACGTAATTTTTTATAATCGGCACTTAATCCTGGAACAAAAGGCTGTACACTGAAAGTCATCATTGGTGGCTGTAGAGAGCCACCAATTATTTAATTATTTTTTTAACACGTTCCGCAGTGATCCAAAACTGAATATAGTTGGCTAGAATTATAATTACCTCTAAATTAGTTTAAAACAATATACTATAAATTAAACTATACTTTTACGCTTAACTCATTTTTTTGAACTATACATCTAAAATAAAATTTAGTTTCCAAGTAATACTAAATATTTTAGCCGGACGAACCTGGATTTGAATTTCGTTTTCGAGAGGTTATAGGAGGTACAAAAATACATACTTAAGGGTAAACTTCAGTTTTTAACCCTGTTTAGTTCGGGCATGCACTATATAATCAAATTGTTTTGAACACCAACACTTATTTTCGACACTTAATTCAAATAATTCTATTATTTTTGATCTTAAAAATGACCTGAGATACAGCAATTTAAAATCGATAAAAATATACGATTATTCAACAAATTTAAAATGCATATTTAAACACACATTGAAAACATAATTTAACGCTATTCTTTTTGTTCAACATAGGTACATTGGTTTGTAGTATTCATTAAAACGGTGTCATGAATTTGCTTTTGTGTAATTTTAGGAATTAGAACTATATTTTTATATGGATAAAATAGCATTCGTACACAATAATAAAATAATAAAATAATAGACTTACTCAAGTTCGTACGCTTACTACAACGAATTAGGCAAAAATGAGCAGCTAAATATTACACATTTTCGTTCAGTAGATTGTGGTCTATTCGTTATCATTATCTTTGTGAAGCTCGGTGTAAAACATTTTTATAATTGTATAGGTTTTTAAGAACGTATGGATTCATTTTCGTATTATTTATAGAAGTATACATTTCAACTCTTACTACGTATTGATAATAATCGTAATCCCGAAAAGTGGGTCATAAAATACTATCTGTATTTCGTATATTAAATGCATCAAACGATAAACACTATGATTTACCTCTATTTTATTTGGTGGAGACATTTAAATTATGTAATTATTATAAACCAAAAATCGCAGTATTTGTTAAAATAACACTTTTTATCTACTTAAATAATTTTTTTTTTCACAATACAAATATATTTTGCTATTTGTACAGTAAGTTGCGTAGATATTATTTACAAAAGCAAAATTTTAATTGTTTGAAATTCAAAAAAACGAAATTTAATCGCCAACTATTTTAATTTTTGGACCACTAGAACGCGTTCGTAGGATAATGGCGTTTATTTTGGGTAGTAAAAATCTGGTCTTAAAGTAACGGTTCGTTTTATCTATAGCTGTGTTGAATCTGTGTCACACTATCGTGTCAACTTCTCCTTATTTATAATTATGTTATGCATTTCCGTTTACGAATTATTTACGTTTTTTTGTTCAATATTTTTTTTTAAACTGATTCATGTCCCAAACGGCTGAACCTTATGACCCTGCGTCTAGAACTGATGAATTATATTACTCTCATTCTTTCAACATTATTTTCTACATGCAATCGCTGAATCAACCGCACTTTTGGGTCTTGACGTATGCCTTGCGTACAAAAATGCAATAATGCAATGTCCACAACACTGTTTAATTATTTTAACTGACTCAAATTCCAAATGTATAGAAGGAGAAGGTGAATATGTTCCCTTTTTTACTCATACACCTGATCTTGATATAGCATATAGATTACAAATGTAAATACTTATAGAGTGGTGATCTTGTATTGTTTTTTAGAAGCTCACGTTATTGTCGCCGTGTATGTTTTAAGTGGATAGCTTTTTCTGACATTATTATTATTATTTAAAAAAAAAAAAAATAAATAAATAAATCATTTTTAACATGGCTAAGAACGGGGCATACGAGCATGTGTGCACATCTTAAATATCTCATAAACGGAAATGTGTCACACATCTATGTGTTATGAGCGCGGGACCGAAGTCACTACATGTCAACCGCCTTCATTATTATAATGATGTCAATTTAATTCAGAAAAACCTAGGCCAATCCACCGAACACCGCTTGCCGAATACCTCACGAATCAAATCTAGGCTTTTCTATACGATTCTCTCGTATTTTATGCGCCCTATACTTTACCTAATATTGTAATTTGAAACATGTATTGCATTAAATATTTTAATATCTAACCACTTTTATAATGTGTTAGCCAACGACCAGATTCTTGTTTGTAGCAATTAAATTAATAAATAATCCCATATTTCGGTCGTTAAAAGTATAATAACTACAAGTGGATAGTATAAAAAGCGTTGCCTCGCAAGAAGAATAATATTGTTATCAAGCGAATAATAATACCGTTATTAATAAGAGCTTCTGTTTGCCGCGGTACAATAGGTCCGTTATTGCCGCGCAATTTTTTTTTTAATCCTCTACGCATATATTATTATTATCTTAACCGACGGTGGCGGTGCCGTCTATAATATACGTAATCATTCTAATCGAGTATTTAAATGTGTGTGCTCCGTGTAAGCGATTATCTTATACGCTCGCGGCGCTGTATAAAATATTATCGTTTTTATCGTTCATATTCGTTCGCTGCTAAATAAAACGGAATAATATTATTATCACTGCAGCGTACATCACCGTAGCACAAAAACGTTTGCGTTCGAATAATAATGTTAAACTGTGTATTTTTATCCGGATCGTTCACACACGGACGCCGTTTTAGATTCTCAGCGGTTCTACGCGATGGTATTCAATCAGTCGCGGTACGGTATTCGTGCGTTTTAATTTTTCCGTCTGTAAACGATTTTTTGGCCGGAGCTTTCTGCGCCAATCCTCAATTATATCAAGTGGACCGAATTTCTGGAAACAAATTTTGTCTATAATAGTGTCGGTACTACGCTACGCTCGTATATAGGGACGGATGAATTTTTTTTTTTAATTTCCCCTGTTCTTATATCGTAACGGTTATAGTCAATAGGGAATACACTGAAAAACGGGAATATCTACACAATCAACAAGTAGGTTTCCGTTAATATCGGTTTTGTCTTTATGTTGCGCTTCGGTGAAAAAATAATTGCAGAGACTATACACTTTATTGGTAATTGGTATATTAACATTGCTTAGACGTGACACACATTTAAAGATATTCCGGCATTTTCGAGTTATCTATTATTATTTGAAATGTTCGATTTCACCCGAGAGGGATATATTTTGCAAATAACCTAACAAAACTTATCTTATAATATTACAAACAAAATATGTGCGTTTGTTTTCATTATTATTCCTTATAGGGTTAATATTATCGGCTAGCGCGTATACAAAACTTTCGGTGTTGTAGTTAGAATAATAAATTAAGTTCGGGATCTCAATGTACTCTACATTGTGTACCAAAGCTTTTGGTGCGATGCTCGTTTTGTTACTAACTCAGTTCGTGTAATTTTAAATGAGAATAAGACATTTTATTTGGTGTTTTTTTTTTATTATTATTTTACTAGATTTTAGAATCTGAGTGGAGCGAAAAATGTATTGGTTTTATAAAGGTGTATATTTTTTTTTTTTTTTATGTGAACACTTTTTCTACCAGAAAGTTTACTCCGATGTATACGATATACGCCTTTTTCTGAAAGGAAATTTTCTTGGTTAGTACTTTAAGGAGTTCAATTTTCGATTTTCTCAGTAGTTTTCTCATCAAATGTGAAAAAAACGAAAAAAATGAAAGAAAAACGGGAATATTTTCGAAATATATTAGTAAAATATTACGATTTTTTTTTTCGACAACTTTTTTATCAGCAATTTCGCTTTGATTTACAATGAAAGGAAATTTCACTAGAAATTAGGTATTTTAAAGAATCCATTTTCTCAATTTTCCCAAGATATGTAAAAACCGGGAAAAAACGTAGGAACGTAGGAAAAACGGGAAAATCGGTACAATCATAAACAAATATTATTAAAGAAAACATATAATGCCTATTCAATTATTTCACCATAATTTGACGTTCATATTGTTGACAAAGCATTACTATCAACTGAACTCCGCTCAAAATCGTTTTTTCGTAAGCAATGGTTTATCGTTGCTTACAGATATACCTATACATTAAATTGCCGTCTGAGTCCTACATTTTTTCCAACTTCTAACCGAAAACAGTGGCTGCAAAGTATGCCCGTCTTATTTTAAATGCATTTTATATTTTCATGGCGTAAGAGAATTATTGTTATTATAATTTACTATAATTTTATTGTTTAATGTTTAGGTGTTTAGATTAGATAAAAATGACCGATTCCCGGAGTATTAAATTCTCAACCCTAATTATAATAATAACATATTTGATGGTATAGCGATAAAATAATATTTTCTATTCGAGAGCCAGAAATAACGAGAACTTATTATATGTACTAAAACTAACAATTGGATAACTCATGAATATTACATTACCTAAATACCCTAAATTTCGTGTTTTTGTAAACATCAGTAGGGTTCGAATGTTAATCCACAATTTTATAAATATAATGTAATATAATTTTAATAATTGCATATTTTTTTCTATTTATCCAATTTAACGCTGACCTGGATATAAATTCGATTCGTGTTCTACTGAAATACCAACTACTGTGATAGATCAGTTCCACTGAATTAATATAATTTTTATCTTGCATATTTTTATATATTTTATGTAGATTAATTAATCGGGATTTAATATGAGACGACAAAAAATTCCAATAGTTTTTCAAGTTGAATATTGACAAGTTTAATTTCGTTTTGCGTCTGATTGAAAACCATTTACAAAACTTTTTAATCTTCGATGACAGTCAAACATTACATTACAGAAATCGAATAGATTGCTCTAGCGAAAAAAGTTTTTTTTATGGATAATATTAACTGACAACTGTATCGTTACTCGTTGCGTAACCATTATGTTTCTAACCGTGGTAGGAACACAATACAACAATAATCCGAATCGTTATAAACCCGAAAATTAATTTTTAATAACGATACCACAACTACGATAGTAAAATTGACTGTGAATTAATTGAATCGCACACACGCTTATGGTCATTTATGAGTAACACTAGGATACCTGGTGACGACAACGAAATAAAAAATTATCTGAACATTTCACCTTTTTTTATAAATCGATTAAGAGCGGCTGCCTTGAAAATTTGTTTAAAACAATACATTTGTGATTAGAAAAACCAATTAGAACAATTTTTACCACAACAGACGCAGGAAATTAAACATCCGGAATTTGAGATTTTTTACGAATCGTACATAATACGTATAGTTCAATAATTTGTATTATAATTCCGGAAATTCCCTTATGGTTTTGACTTTTCAGTACGCGTACGTCACGCACTTAACCTATTTACCTGCTATCCCAAAAAAACCTATCCAGAAATTTGTTTGAAATTCAAAACCCTTGCCCCTCGAGGCGAATAATAATAAATAAATATTCTCGTACCAATCCATTCAAATGGTTTTATACGTATCTATATTAAACTATTATTTCGCGTGTCCGCTGTACATTGAATATATTATTATTTCGTATTTTTTGAACCGTGCAGTAACTGCAGTCTGTATGTGTGACGTAGGTACCCTATTTAGAACAATATCGATTTTGTTATATCTCATAAACAACATATTTTATTTTTAACTCGAATCACGTGTATGCGGAAAACTCGTACACGATTGCGATGACGTGTGAAGCGGTGACTTTATAGGATTGTTTTTTTTTATTTTTTTTTTTTTTTTCAGTCATTCAAATCAGTCGTTGCAGACGATTCATGTCGTTAGAAAAAAAAAACCACTTATATAATTAAATATAAACATTATTATGGCATTATGTAATTTTGTTTTCGTAAATTTTATCTCCATTACGGTCTCGTAAAATTAAATTGACTTTTAATCGAATCTTTTAATATTTTCAAAGAAACCACAATTTGATTACGGAACCGCTTTTACTGTGTCACGTAGCTCTTTGAAATTGCGTGTTTTTTTTTTTATCGTATACCCTTTGCAAAAAAAAAATAAAAAAAGTTCATGAGCCAACGATCCTCTACTAGAGGTAAATAAAAAATAATTTCTCATAACGTTAAGTTTTTCTTTTTTTTAATTAGATTATCAATTAACTGTATCGTTCTGGGTTTCTACATAGGTATAACGTTGAAATTTATATTTGTTCGTCCCGTACCTACTGTTTTGTTTATTATCGGGGTTACCGCATTAAACGTGGTTACAAACTATAATATATACCTAATACGTTTGTTCAACTGATATAAAACCCAAAACACCGGGGAATTATTACTTTTTTAAAGGTAATAATCGGCCATACAGTTCGCTATGGAGAAAATTCCACAGAACTAATGCGTGAGTTAAAGTACCAATAGTTTTTTTTATTAATAGACTACGTACATTTATAAGTGGGAATTTAACGTATTGTACAGAAAATAGGACTACATCCGATAGTTTCGTGCCGAATATAAAAATTTAGTTTAAAGGTTTACCGATTCCGTCCCGGGGTGATTTAAATGATGTAATAATTCCGTCCCATTTATATTTTGGTATTTGAAAATCAAAAGTGGGTTGCGGATTCCGTCCGAAAAATAATGGGAATTTAACATTTGAGAGCTGCTCAATTTCCAAAATACAAATTTTGAAAAAAATTAATACTTTTTGACATATAACGAATGTCTTACGTCATGTGGGTCGCCCTGTATATAGCTGAGTCGGCCACTATCGTATTGCTGTTGTTTAGGCGCTAGAGGTACGAAATAAAATTTCGTTTTAAAACAATCACACCGCTGCCGAATATAAGTAAATCTCCCCGAGTTACACCGTAACAATAAAAATCGATTTCGTTTAAAACTATATACACACATCCATAGACATACCTGTGTATAGGTAGGTAAGGTGTCGTAAATTTCACTACCTATCCCTGCGCCCGGTGTACCGGTAGTTTTTCACGATTTCCCCGCGGTATCTATTATAACTGTGTAACTATACATACGTATATTATATTATACACGTACCTATACTGCAGGAAAGTTCCAAAAATTATCACTTTAAAGTACCACCTGCTGTGTTGTCTAATTTTCGATCTATAATATATATATATAACACTCAGTGGTACACATGAAACTTTTGGAGCGTTTCTTCGAGACCCGTAAAAGTTATTACGCGCGAAAAGAATAAAAAAAAAAAATAAAAATAAAAAATTTGACGCGTGTAGTAATAAGTTGTATAACGTACAACTATAATACTGGGTAGTCGTTACCCGTGACTTTGTACGCGTAGACTTTAAAAATACCTTCTCTACGGATTGCATGATGAATCGTGTAAATATGTTGTTCTTGTCCACGTTGGTTTTACGTGATTATAAACTCAACCAGGAGCGTCTCTAGACATTTAATATAAGTGGGGAGGACGAAATAATTAAATTCAATATTAACGATTGATAAGAAAAAAATACTGACATACTTCGCACGATACGTGGACCACTGTTGTAGGTGAGAAATTAGGAGAAGCTGGGAAGGTCAAATATAGAGGGAAATTGAATGTATATCTGTAACTTTGAGTCGGTGGTTTCTGTATTTCTCTTTGTTTAAACATTATAAATTATTAAAAAGAAACACTTTTCGGAAATAGATTTATTTTTTCAACTACTCCCATTTTCAATTGTATACATTTTTATTATTAATCATTTTTTTTGACATTTGGCCCTTCTTACACGAATCCATAGATATATCATAACATACACGATACGGCGCAACAGTCGTTATTTTCAACTAAAACTTATCAACGAGTACTATTTTCAAGCAATTGTAATAATATATTAATATAATAATTCTAATTTTAAAATACAATAATATGTAGTCATATTTCATTATTTTTAGCTAGATAACGACGTTTTAAACGTGTTTATTATGCCGCGGACAACGATTATGTATTATAATACCGCGGGGACAGTATATTACGTATTATATTGTTGTACGACCTTTGCGAATAATAATATTGCAGTAGATTAAAACGTATCGCTCCGTAAAAGGTCACTTATATAGTTACATATTTTTGTACGTAAATATTATAACTACAAACCCACCGCGTATTTATAAAAAAAAATAATAAAAAAATAAAATAAAATAATAATGTCCGTTGTGAAAATCCAACTCACAGATAACGTAATAGTATTATTTTCACGCGTTCTAAGTACAATAAATTACAATGTACAGAATTACTATTTTCTATTCTGTCTAGTATTTATGACATTTTTTACATTTTTACATTTAAATAAAATTCTAAAGCGAATTTTTTTAATACATTTTTCGTTTTTACATTATATGCATGTAAAAGGTTGGAATAATCTTTTAATTTCAGAACTATTATTTATACTAAAAATAAGAGAAAGTTTGCTCTCTATGTGTTTTTGCGCGAAGTACAGCCAAATCTGTCGCACGCAGAGGTTTGTAAATGGACATACAGAAGCAGATATTAATAATAATGCGTAGGTGTATTTATTTTACTAGCGATGAACAACTAACTTTTAACTACTTTTTGAAAATTCAATCTGCATAACAATATTGTGCACATCTAATTACCTGTAATAAATAAAATAACTTTTGTAGAAAGAAAATACATCACTTAACATCAAACGAAAGGAAAAATGTTTTTTATTTTTATCTTATTTCCTATCCTTGAATGATTTCATATCAAATATATAATATATTTTTTTCTTTTCAACATAGAAACATTTTTTAAATTAAGGGAGGGGGGTGAATTTAATCTCTTAATCTTGACCTATACACGTCCTGCAGGATTTATATTATGATATAAATAAATAAACGTTTCAGTAAAAATAACGAAATTTCTCCGATTTTCATCCATATGCTTACAATGTGGTGAAACATTCACTCCGTACATTTTTTTCCGTAAACATATCTAAGTGCCATGCATTTTTTACGGGTTTACTCCAGGTGATGTCACATATGCCAGTATTTCGCTGAAGATATTGCAGATCAACACTAATGGATCGATATGTCGCTAATGGACAATCAGACCGCATCATCAAATTTACCATTTTTTTTTTATATAGATTCTTTAACTGCAGTTGTTTAATTTACACAAAAACAACCTAGTAGTTAGACTCTAGCTAATCTCTGCCGAGAGCGTAACTACATTATAATAGGTAGGTTAGTAAGTTTACTACTTTAATTTTATTCATATTATATTGATGAGAACTTTCGTGTGCCACGGCTTGGCTATAGTCGTATAGTTAAGGCCAATACACAGTCTGTATTATCAGGACCTAAATCCATGTGGGAGGCCGCAGTAAAACACTTAAAATTTGTAAATGTTATTTTCATGTAATTAGGTATAGGTATTGTTATAATTAGTTATTTTATCGTCGTATGATAATAGACTGGCAAATTTAAGACGTTTATTAATAATATATTTCGCGACGTTTGCAACAGGAAGTACCTACCCGTTTAGACTTTCTACAGTTTTATGGTCTTGATGGTCAATTAAATGTAAGTTCACCAGACGCCAAAAACGAAACCGTTACTAAGAATAGCCTATATTTAGACGACCTTAACACAGTATATTATTATAATATAATAGGCAATACAATTATAAATTATTATAGCGTATGAATAGGTTAGACGAGTCACGAGATTTTTTTATTAAAAAGCTTACACAGGTTAAAAAGGTCGTTTGCGATTATAGATCTTGAGCGAAGCGAAGAATATATTAACGTTTTTTTCCTATCTATGTCCTATAATCAAGATTTGAACCAAAATATAACTGATCGTCAATTCAAGCTGGAAAGAAATTTTGCTTTTGATGGACACTGGTGAATAATATAGGTACGGGTAAAACCATTGATTAAATAGTAAAAAGATACGGGCATATTTCGCATCATGTGTGGGCCACTGTTTTAGGTGAGAAAATGAAAAGGTAGAGGGGAAATTTAATGTATATCTGTACGCAACGATTAATTATTGCTAACGAAAAACGAAGTTCGATTAATAGTGTTGATTTTTCAACAATATTTATGCGATCTTATTGTAAAATAAATAAGTATGCTTTATATATTTCCCTTAATAATATTTATTTAATATTGTATTTATTTTACCATTTTTCATACGCTTTTTTAAATTTATTATGAAAACAGCTGAGAAAACCAAAACAAGACCTTCTTCAAGTGCCACTTCAGTCAGATTTTCTTTCAGAAAAATTACTATAATTGACAATTGAATTTAAATTGTTGGCAAAAAAGTCGTTAACACATAAAAAAAAAAAAAATAATGAACATCATTGTAAAACATCATTATATAAAGTATTTTAGGGGGCAATTGGAGTGTGTTAAGAGATCGCGCTGTTGAACATGAAAGCTAGAAAAGCAGAATTCATGAACGTTTCGCAGTTCATTGATAACCTAGCGAATTTAAGAGTTTAAGGGATTTCCCTTGACATTAAGTGGCTCTGTGTGTCTGATTTGGAGATGAGGTAACATCACCTCAAACCAATAATTGAACTTATTGGGGAAAGGTCAATGCGTTAAATGTAGAAGAACTGGCAAATCATAGGGACGCATGGAGGTCATTGGAATGGCAATAGGCCTGAATGGCCCAGATTAAACCAAAAAGCAATAAACTAAAATAAAAGCATCACAAAATAATGTATAATTGTTTTTGATAAATTAAATATTTATTTGAGATGAAGATTGGCACGAATTGCACGCGTAATAATGGTTGTTATCTGAATAGCAGTTGAGATTGTTGGCGATTTGGCGTCTCGCACAGAATATTATATTCTTGGCGATAAAAAATAACTATCGGTGGTGAGTCGATTGTCCGATAATGGCCAGTGGATAAAATGAATGTTATTATAACTATTAATATTTATTAGGTACCTAGAGTAATAATGTGAACAAAATATAATGTCACAGTGAACAATAGATAGTAAATTGTCGGTTGATGGTTATGTTAAGCTGGATGCCGTGCCTTGCCCGCGCCGATCAATACCACAGATATATTTCTAAATCTATATCCGTGGTCGGTACCCAGTGTCAGTGTGGTCCGCTCAAAAATTGTTACGAGTTGTAAATATTTTGTTACATATTTATAATAAATATTTATAGTTTTAGTTTTTATTATGGTCAGCGACTATTTTGATTATCACATAAGTTACCAGTTTTATCCCATAGAGTAATAATAAGGCTACATTAGATTCTCTATCTCCATCTTTGTCCCTATCACTGCGATTTTCAGCGATTTTAATTGTAAACCGTTGCAAATAAAAATTAAAAATCTCTTTGGAAAATCGAAAAATGGCCTTCTTAAAGTACTTCCCCACACCGATTTCTTTTAAAAAGTGTTACACTTCTAAATCTGAGCAAGTATTTTGGTAGAAAAGTTACGCACAGACAAAAAAAAAAAAATAAATAATAAATAAATATCTTTGTAAAACCATAAGTTTCTTAGCTCCACTCAGAATCTAAAATACGCTAGTACGCTGAAACTTCTATGTTTAACCAAACAAGACCCGAGTAAATCTAATTTTGTTTTATCATTCCTGTTATTTTAGTCCTTAAGAATAGAATAATTAATGTTTCTATTATAATTGAATTGTTGATGATATTTAAGAAAGCGATGTTGGTTTTTGAATTAGATTAATTTAGGTTAGTTTGTTAGGTTTGTAAGTTAATTGACTTTGAAAATTTAATGAATAACTTCCTAATCATAAATTCCTTACAATTTTGTTTTATATCCTTTGTCATTTTGTGCCAATTTACGCTATGATCAATACCGCGCAGAATATTATTATTTATACGAACTACAGTTTTATCATCACAATAAAATGGGTACATAACAGGTACCTAAATAATATCCGAGAGGAGCACAACAGATAATAAAATAACGTTTTAAAATATACGCCTGCAACAACGATTTATTGACGGGTGTAAAAAGAACAATATTATTATTGTTATACTACATCGGACATTTAAAAAACGCACGTATATCCATTTAAATTTTATTGAACATTATGTTTTATCGAATGACTTTCGATTTTTTTATAAACGACGACCACCGCCGGGACTTTTAAAATAAATAGATTTAACGGATTGTTATCGGTTAAAAATCTAATTACGACGAAATAAATTGTTTTTTTTTTTTTTCAAATAGAATGTTTACCGTCGATATACACAAATCGCGTCGGCTTCCGGAATTTCGCAGTTTCCGGAACGAGCGATTTTTCTTTTCGATACACAATATGTGACTGTGAGAACCGAAACACACGGTTGCTCCAGCCGTAAACGGTCTCATTTTCAAATTTATATTTCTATTTCGCTGTTTTCAAATTGAACCCGTCATGATCAAACATCGGACGATTCTCTCCGGTTTTTCTCGTAGACCGTTATACGATTTCGCGTTTCTGAAGTCCGTCGTACGACATCCGTCACGGATACAGATATATAGACGAGATAATAAAATGTAATTTAAGAGAACGGGACGAAAACCGGCAATACGTCATCGGAGACGATCCAAAATTCCGCTCCGAGATGCACTCGCGTTGATGATCGTAAAATATATCATATTATACATTAATCCGTCAAAACAAAAATAAATACATTTCACACAATTCTAATCCGTACTGTTACTAAGGGGGGGGGGGAAGTCTTATGGCCCAGCAGTATTAGTTTTTAGATTATAATAATATTATTCGTGTGATGTTCACCGAGTTTAGTCGTCATCCAACCAGAGACACATTACCTTAAGTTTTTTTCGCATGATGTACTCTATAAAACAATAAAAATCATAGAAATTCAAAAAAACCAAGTAAACCTAGTCCGAGAAAAATAACATTTTAAATCTTTTATTCAGTATACTATTGGGTACCCATATATTTTGATAATCGTATAGTAGTGAAACAATCTCATTTACGTTACAATTTCTAAATCTAAGAGCGTTTGTAGAATGGCATCTTGTAAAACGTATAGTTGTAGAATGAGTGGTTATTCCGTATAAGCATAAAACAAAGAATATAAAATTAAGAAAAAAATCGTTTTGAATATATTTTGAAGTAAAAACTTAAGTAAAAAAGGAAAATAGTTTTCGCATAAAGAGTCCACCAACTTGCCACATTACCGCATATCTAAAGAGATCACACATATTTATTGACAAAACCTGTATTTGTATATTAAATATGATAACAAATATCTTTTGCTTTTATTTTATTATTTGCTGATTAATATACAAAATTGTTAGATTAAGAAAACTAGCTTTATTTGTGATACCATTACGATTTTGTATAATTATTTAATCCATTTATTTCAACTAAATATTAAAAAGAATATATTGCATAAGCCATAAACCTTTTTTTTACCATTATAATTACAAATGAAATAAGACAAACCTCGTGTTACATTTTCGGGCATTTTCGTTGGACCAATAAAAAATTGATTTATACAAAACCAATGCATTCCTCGCTACGAATCTAGAACTTTATTATACCCTTAAAATTTATGTTATCCTCTAAATTAAAAAAAATATGACGATTTGCCTATCTGAAATTAATTATCTTCGAGACTTAAAATTACCGGAATTCAAATTCCGGTAATGTAAAGTCCTGATTGCTATTTTAGATTTTTTTTCCCCCTATATCTTCTACTTGTTAGTTATTTTAATATTTCATATCTATATTTATGAAGAGATCTGATGAGCTAAAATCGTGATTTTTCAACTAAATAATTAATGAAATCATTTTTATATACAAATGTTGCGATTAAATTTTTGGGATGGACACACTGTAACGAATACGAAAATGATCTACTTACATCTTTTTTTAGAACCTTTAACGCAGCCCGTATATAATACTTATTTTAAAGTTTTGTTATTTATTTTTTACTTTATATATATATAAATTAGCACATATTTAATTACCTGCATCGTTCAATATAAGCCATTAAGGAACATATAGGAAAGAAAACTAATTGTTTTGGAAATTGTTGAATCAGTGTATTAAAAGGAAACCGGGCAATGAAAACTGGGCAATGAAAAATGATTACATAAAAATAAAGATAATTTTAAAAATAAACTATTCCTAAAAAAAAAAAAACATTCGAAAATAACATGTAATGATATTCTATTTATATTAGAACTAAAAGAAAAACTGAAAAAAATGCATAGCTTTTGCATCCATAAACTATCAATTCAGAGAGAAGAATCTCTTAGATTGGCCGTATTGAACTATTTTGACAATTAATAATTTTTATACAAATTGGTCTTAATTATTGTCAGTTTGCATTAAAACAATACCTAAACAGTAAACATGTTGACTAAAATTTTGCACAATTAGTGTTATTTATTTTAATTAATCTTGAAATTCGTCATCATCTAACTTAGTGTGACACACATTAGCTTTTGTACTGTTGAAGTTATGAAGTTATGAAGAGATTATTTATGATAACATATTTTGCTTTTAGTCCATCATAGTATATGATTGTTAAAATTTTTAGTTTTGAAAGATTATTTTTTATTTTGTAGTACAATTTTAAGTAAGAAAAACATATTTTTAAACCAATTTTTTTTTTTTTTTAAATTAATTTTGTTCATAAAATAAGCAAATCGTTACAAAATATTTCTTATCCCATTACTTTTACGTGTATGCAGTGTGCGATATACACTCGTATAAATACGTGTTTGAAACCCCTTATGGTATTTTGAACATTTTTTGACAATGTGGGTGAAAGCGAATAATTTGATTATTGTATTTTCTAGATTAATGTGAGTGCATGTACAATTTTAAATTGATTAGATCACGGGAAGCGCGACACAAATATATTGCAATATTTCATGACACGACTCAAGGCGAGTTAAAGAAAATAAAATTAGCTACTTATAATGTAATAAGGTAATCCGTGGAATGGCTGTAATAGTTATAGCGTCAAACAGTAGTCACCACGAGCACTGAATACTCAGTTCATTGTTCAATTGTTGGATCTAAGTAATTAGATCGACATTTCATTTAAAGATATAGTACTAAATCGCTAAAAATAGACAAAAACGTTTTATTTTATTTTTTAGATATTTTAGATTCTTTGTGGAGCGAAGGAACTTGGTTGTACAATGATGTTTATTTTTTTCCCGTGAACGACATATCTATCAGCAATTTTGCTCCGGTTTCCTATGACAACACTTTTTCAAAAATTAAATCTGACTGAGGGGGTACTTTAAGAGTGTCATTTTTTTGATTTTCCCATTAAATCATTTATTTCAACGAAAAATAGGTACAATAAAAAAAAAATAAAAATATTATTAAAGAAAATATATAATGCATATGCAATTATTTTACCTTTATATCGCATAATATATATATTGTTGACAAAGCAACACAATCAACCGAACTCCGTTCAGAATGGGTTTTCCGTTAGCAATGGTCAATCGTTGCTTGCACTGTATGTATTAAATTACCTATAATATCGGCTGCATCCGTCCCCATTATCCTAGGACAGCGTTTTTTTTTTTTTTTTTTTTTTTTTTTAATAAAACTGACACGGAAAAAAATATGCGGCACAACCTATATAATATAGTTGCGGTGAACATGCACCCAACGTTATCTAATGAACAAGTACAACTGACCATTGATTTATTACAACTGTAGTTGTTAGGTGTATTATAGTAAACGGCAATATTAAATAACAGGGTACAACAGTATAATAATATATGTAACATATACTGACCACCGTATAGTTACTGAAATAGTTCTTGAATGAACACTCTAATTATTTGATGTAAACGAATCTTCTCTTTCACCACCGTCCGCCGCCACGGCGCACCGTCGCCGACACTTTAATTGAATTGCGTTATTAACAGCCGCCAACGCCGCCGCTTCAATTTGGACTATCCAAATTAATTTCGGGTCTCGGGACGTATAATATAATAATAATAATATTTCGAGCGTATTTTTCACTTGCGGTTAGATAACCGTTTCCTTTTTAAACGAATAACGAAATTATGTCGCACTGTGTGTAATTATTATTTCCGTAACGCGATTTTATTCACCTCCTCTTTATCCCTCTCGCCCGGTTTCCAAACAATATTATAAACTGTATCTAATATATCTATAGGTACGGTGGTGCGCGATGGCGAAGGAAAATACAGGGGTGTAGAGTGTAATTTGGAATTTAATTATAAAAATTAAAACGCGTATTATAAATGAGAAAAAGGGAAAGGGTGACTAAAAAAAAAAAACCACCAAGGAAAAGAAAACAACACCGGGAGATAGTTATATTTTGTCGACAAGTAAAAATAACATATTATATAGGTATACACTGTACACTTCATTTGCAAATACAAAACTCTTTTCGTCCGCGAGAGATAACTACTATACAAATATTGCTATAATATCCTTGTCGTCAGCAGTTTTTCATATATTTTAACAAAACCGCAGCTGTGGTATGACTAACCCAGTGTTTTTTAATTTATTTTTTTTTTATTTTTCTTTAAAATAACGCCCCTTTATATTATATAGCCGATACTGCCGTTCAAACGGTATTAGATTCTGAACAAAGCGAGGAAAGTATGGTTTTTTTTGTTTCTGTAAATAAATTTTCTACCAGAATATTTTTTCAATCACAAAAATGCCAAAGGAACGTTTTTATTGTATTTTGGATCTAATTGATGTTTAAAAGGGATTTCAGTCGTTCTATCAACATTTATTTATGAGTTTTATGTGTGGCATCTTTTTTCAAAAAAAAAAAAGTTTCGTCTATTTGGCGCATAAGAAAAATGTTTTCGATTTTTCTTATAGTTTTTTTAATTACCGGGAATACAATGTAGCAAAAACGAGAAATTTTAAAGCATCGTCATTGCTTTTTAATTTCATTATTTAAAATTTTGTTGTTTTATTATAAACTGGTTAATAATAATTGTAAACAATTCAAATTTATAAAAAATACTTATTACTATAGCCTTCTGTAGACATAGTTAAATCAAGTTTTTAAACTATTCTGGCGATTTTCGAGTTTTAGATTCGGAGCATAGCAAGACACGTTTTGGCTACATAAAAATATTTATTTATTTTTTTTTTTTTTTAACTGTGAACAAATTTTCTACTAGAAATCTTGCTTTGATCTTCAAGTGTAGTATATTTTCTGCATTTAAATTGTATCTGAGTGGTACTTTAAGATAATTTGTTGATTTCCCAAACAGTTTTAATAATACACTGCAAAATCCGGGAAAAACGTAAAAATGTACGTTTACGTATAAAAGTAACCGGGTTATGTATAATGGATATACACTAACCGAGAATAATGAAGATGAGATGGAAAACATATTATATAAATATAGACTAGATACAGTTTATGAACTGATACTGACAAATAAAGTTAAATTCCTTGTGGGAGTTTTCATTGAAAAAGTAGGACAGAAATTAGGAAACATAGAAGAATCAAATGATAATATCTCCAAATTAATTAATTTTTCAAAGACAAAGAATATGATAGTTAGTAATACAGCGTTTTCATACAAAAACATATACAAATAAACTTGGATTTCACCATTTCTTCTGAAGGTAAATCATAAAAACCACGCTGAAGTGGAAAATATAATTAAGTGATGAATTACAGACGTTCAAAGTATGAGAGGGAATAGTGCGATATCGAACTATTTTTTTGTAAATATTAGACTGTCGGTTGAACGGGAAAAAAAATAGCACTGCCCAAAAGGATGAATGCTAAAGCTTTACAAAATCAGTTAATGGAAAGACAGTACAAAAAAAGACTAACGGAGGTATTGTAATTGATATAAGAAACAAGCAAGGTAGATAAAATTCGGAAAAACATACAGAGTACAATAGAGAAAGTGGCAAGGGAAATCTCGGGAATTAAAGGAAAAAAGCTAAGTATAAATGGTTGGATGAAAGCTGCAAGAGAGTAATATTTGAAAAAAGATTAAATATGAAAATAGACACTTAAACACCTTACTAAAAATAATGATAAGAGGACTTTGGATACCAAACAAAGAAAGATAAACCGTACATTCAGAAGAAATAAAAAGAAATAAAAAGATATCCTAGGATAATGGGAACGGATGCAGCTACTGTTATGGGTAATTTAATGTATATCTGAAAGCAACGATAAATCATTGCTAACAAAAAAAAAACGATTCTGAGCCGATTTCGGTTGATAGTGTTACTTTTTCAACAATATATATATTCTATTTTAGTAAAAAACGAAATCGGCTTTCCATATTTTCTTTAATAATATTTATTTAATATTGTAACGATTTCTCCGTATTATATCCCGGTTTTCACATTTTCCTGAAAAACTCTTGGGAAAATCGATAAATTACTCCTTAAAGTACCATACAAGCCAAGTTCTTTTTAGAAAAATTTCTATTATTAAAAATTGGAGCAAAATTGTAGGTAGAAAAATTGTGCACTGGAAAAAAGAAGGTCGTAATACATTTTTACTAATATCTATATTTCTTATATTTTCCCGTTTTTTTTTTTAGGGTTTTCAAATTTGATATGAAAATTACTGAAAAAATTGAGCTGTAAAAACTATCTCTCTAATAAAATTTCCTTTTAGGAACATTGTTATCATTAAAATTTGTAGCAAAATTGTTGGTGGAAATGTTGTTAACAAATAAAGAAAAATCTTAATATTTTAGTAATATATTTTGTACATTTTTTCGTTTTTTTCGGTTTTTTAAATTTGACGAGAAAATTCTTCGAAAAATTACGTCTTTAGAGTACTTTACTACGCCGATTTTCTTTCAGAAAAGTTGCTACATTTAGAAATCTGAGCAAGTTTTTCTGGTAGAAAAAGTGTTTACAGATAAAGAAAAAAAAAATCTCTGTATAACTATACGCTTCTTCGATCCACTTAGAATCTAAAATGTGTTTGAAAAAAAAGAATACAAAGCTAGACAATATTTATATTGATAACGTGAAACTTTTCTTTGAAAAAGCTATTTTAACTAACCGGATTTAAGGTCAATAATTAAAAGAAGCAAATATGGATCACTTATAATAGAAAAGACAGAAGTGGCCTATGAGTTTAAAAATGGGTTTGAATAAATGCTTTTCAATCAATCCAAAATGAGTCGTGAGAAAAAATTACTACAGTTGATCAATACCTGGGAAAACCTATAAGGGAAGAAATTGAATATGTGATAAATATGCTTAAGAACGCAAAAACATTGGGGAAAGATGGAACTGCAGCAGTACCCTTGAAAAAAGGAGGAAAAGCCCTAAGTACTAAATTAAAACAATTGATCAATTGATTGAAGGATATGGAAAGATGAGGCGATACTATCAACATAAGAAACATGTTTTATTGTGTCCGATTTATTAAAAAGGTACCGTTTTGGACTGCGAGGGCTGTAGGGCAATCTCATTTAATACATCACAGAAATATCTATCAAATGTATTACTAAATACGGTGGAAACCATACACTAAAGATATAATAGGAGATTTTCAAGGGGGATTCATAAAAAATAACTAAACAGTAAACCAAATTATACACACAATCAAATAAATCGTTGAAAAAGCTATGAATTCGACCAAGATATACAATTTCTACTTGTGCTAAACAAGCCTATATTTCTATAGAAAAAAAGTAGTCTTTGGCGAGTGATGATTGAACTCGGAATAAAGGAAAAATAAGTGAGATTGATGTAAAAATATTGTTTCTGTTATAAAAAAATTATGTATTTTGTATAATTTAATTTAAACTTAAAACAAAAAATTATCCATCAAATTGATGAAAAATTGATGCACGTAGGTGCGAGCAAGTAAAACTCGTAGAGAAAAAAAAATTATACTGTGTAAAATCGATCACTAGGTATTTTATTATTATTTAGAAAACTACGGTTAATTTAAATTTCAGCATAACTCATGCGATTTCCAACATCGCGGTATATTGATGTACGTAACAATATGGGAAGGAGCACCGGTTATACTTGTAAATAATGACTTATTAACAACATAGTGTAATAAACTTTAAGACAACAGTAGTAACAATAATAGTAATACTAGTCTTGAAATAGCAAATGAGGGGTCAGAATTGTCCGTGTACACAATACAACGGCGGGCGGCATAGTGGTTCATTTAAACCATAATTGGAAGAACGGTTAAAAGGAACATAGTGACAATATGTATTATATAATATTAGAAAATAATCCCGACAGTGAAAAAAAAAAAATAAAAAAATTACTGCAAATTTATAGAGCATAATTGTACACTACACTGCGCGCAATTCGTTATATTTATACTACGAAAAGACCAACGGACATTTTATTAAGATTTTTGGGACGCAATTAATGTCGTTTCATTATATTATAATATAATCGTTTTTTTTTTTTTTTTTTTTTTAAAAAAACTAAAAATACACAATAAAAACGTATATTATTTACGTGTCATTTAAAGTTAAATGTTACATTATAGTTATAATACGCTTAGGTAGATAGTCTTCTAAAAATATAACTACGTAGGTATTTATTATTTTGGGGTCAACTAAATAATTATAATGTAAAAAAAAATCAAAAAGATATTATTTTATAAGCTGTAAAACATGGACGGGCAAGATGTATTTCAAAATGTGTTAAGGTATATTGTTATCGAAACATACATCGATTTTTAGTATGTATTAATATACACGATATTAGATACCAAAGATGAGCTAATTAATGAAAATAATTAATCCAATTAAGTTGAGTTGAATGAATGAAAGAAATCTTAAGTTAAAATTTAGGTCATATAAAAAAAAATATATGTATATTAAATTGGTTATAAGTTATAAGTTAAAATACAAAACAATTTTAGTTTATCCCGGTTAAAAAGGGTAAATGTTTTTATATAAAAATAAAATAGATTAAATTGTTAACTAAACTGAAGACATATTATGGAAAATGAAAAAGGAATATTAAACGGAAAATGACGGGCGGACTTCCAAATAAATTTGATAAAACGGTCCACGGATAATCGATCTTATTGGCGAGGAGCTTTGATAAAAATTTCAAACCGGTGCGCGGTAGGTTAATTGCGGGCCGACAAGGTAGACAAATGTAGTGCGTGTTGGATGTAGGAGTTTATCAGGGTAATGCGGAGAACAATCAGTTTTCAGGGTGTAAAAGGTGAAACGTTGAAATTTCCGTAGCACTTTTTTTTTACGTTAAACGATATTACGTATTACTAGTAGCAGACGGATGTCAATAACATTGACATAACCGTGTTTAATCATTAAGTAGACAAACTTAAAATCGAACATCTTTTGTAATATAAAAGGACAACTTGTAAAATTGAAAAAGAACCTCTTTAATGCTCCAACTATAGATACGAAATGATCGTAAAACCTGCTCTGAATCTGCTTGAATCTTAAAAACAACGATAGTTAATATTTATTTAACCGCTTTAATTTTGAAAATCAAATTCTATTAATAAGAAGGCAAAAATCGAAATGTTATTACAATGGCGTTACACAAATATTCGATATTGCGTGATGTTTCATTCGGTATAGAACATTAATAATAATTTTTTGACGATGGATAAAAACGAACGAAATGTATTTTTTAAAATTTAAATTTATTTTATTTTTATTGACGTTTTTTTTTTTAGAAAATAGAAAAATCAAATATAATATTACATATATTAAAAACGTTAAAAATTTTATTGAAAGATTTTTTCGAATGCGATGATTTATGATCGCCTTTGATTTGTAAAAAAAAAAAAACGCGTAATAAAAAGTATAACAAAACGTCAATTTGCGCGCTCCCGCTACGACCTGTCCAAAGTGTTTTCATTTTATTTTTATTATTATTCGAAATTACAATATTATTCAAACTAGAAAAAAAAAATAAATGAAACTTTATTATTATAAACGCATACAATTATTGAATTTCACCTCGTGGAATATTTTTGGCCGTTTTGTCGTAAACGTCGTCGTACAATCGGACCATTGTTGAAAGTCGACGCGTGCTGCGTATTATATAGTAGTTTCTGTAATTTGAATATAATTAGGTTAAATCTCGTAATACGAATATAAATCGTTTAAAAATAATTTACTCGACACACTTCTCCCTCCCCCCACAATAAATAGTTACATATAATCTTTTATATTTTCTTTAATAATATTTGTTTAATGTTGTACCGATTTTTCCAGTTTCCCTACGTTTTTCCCGGTTTTTCACATTTGCCTGGAAAACTCTCAAGAAAATCGAAAAATAACCTCCTCAAAGTACCTTCCCAGTGAAATCTCCTTTTGAAAAGATTCCATTACGGTTAGATCGGGTTAAGATGTTATATCTTTGGTTCCAGGGCAAAAAAAAAAAAATGTTTTTTAAATCTCTTGAGTGTTAAGTGAAATATTCATAGTTAGCCACATTCATCGCATAAGTCAATACTAATATGTTTAAAATTTAACACTCTAAAAGTTATAAGGGTAAAGTATTGGACGTTTGTTTTATGTTCAAATTAATTAAAGGTTTTACTTACAGCTCAGTTCTGTTGTACAAACTTAATTTTTTAGTTTCCAATTATACAATCAGACAAGTTGACTTTTTTTACGTCCCATCCCAGTGTACGTTATATTCCGAAAATTAAAGATTCCGAGAATAAATTTATATACTTTACCTTGCACACGGTCATTTTGAATATACATATACTTTTGTAATTTAGAAATAAAAATAGAGCTAATACTGAGGATAGGAGTGACCACTGTTATAGGTGAGAAGATGGTCTCAAGTGGATCAAAGATACATAAGGTTATTTCATTTATATCTGTAAGTAACGATAAACCATTGTTTGACGAAAGACGATTCAGAGCGCAGTTCGGTAATACATTATTTTTGCAATAATTTTTTAAATTTGATTTTAAAACGCTTATTAAAAAAATAATGGTTTTTGAGAATTTCACCATGTCTAAGTAAGTCCAATATAAGTATTATTACCAAGTTTCAAGTTTCTATTTGTATTTATATTAGTGGCTCAAAAGTTTTGGCGATGATACCGTAAGAAGGTTAATCAAAAAGGCAATGAAAAAGAAATTTATAGTTTTCTGATTAAATAATTTTTTTTGGTATAAAACGTCGTCCGTGGTTTTATAAAATAATGAAATCGTAAAATTGTACGTTTTCCAAGTTTTTTCCCTCTTAAGTGCTTTTATTTAAAAAATTACATCGAAAATCAAAAAATTACTTATTTAAAGTATCATCTAGATAACTTGAGGTTTCAGAAAAGTTGCTACTTGTAAAAATCTGAGCAAGTTTACTACAAATAAACGTGTCCCCAGTCAAGAACAAAGATTAAAAATAAAAAAAATAAATAAACATTTTAATAAAATAGCTCCCTAATAGCTAACCTAACCTCACTATGCTTTTAATCCAAAAATTACAAAAGAAAAAATTTATAAAAAAAGACTGATGGTTTTTTTTTAAGAAGGCAGTAAAGGAGGATAATTTATATAGTAATTTAATTAATAGTTGTATGCAACGAAAAATCATTGCTAATGAAAAACGACTCTAAGTAAAGTATTAGTATAATTTTTTTTATTTAAACAATCTATACACGTTTTTTATAATATTTTCTTGAATGATATACGCGAGTATTAAATAAAAGGCTTAGTATGAGAAGACACTCATAAACGTCACTTTTGACTTGAGGTTATAAAGGTAAATTATAGAAAATTAGTTTCCGACACCATTTTCTTTTCAATTATTTAGGTGGAGTACCGGGCATTGATTTAATTACATTTTTACATCATTTGGACGGTCGAGTATTGAGTTATGGTAACTTGAGTAAGATTTTGTAGCAGTTTTAAAAACTGTAGTAATTTTTAGATCTGGATGTAAATTTGTTTTGGTACATAGACAAGGGATTTTTCTATAAAATCAAAAATTTTAATTTGTGATATTTGTATAGTATTGTTTGTTGTATTTTTTCCCTTGTTGTCAAAGAACCCCAGAAATCAACAAAAATTATTCGACAAATTGTCAGTTACATAAATCGCACAACCTTTTCGAAACGGTATACTTTAAAATTTCAGTATTTAGTTTGTGTATATTTATCTTTATTTAAATAGTTAAACTGTTACACGTCTATATTTTATTTTTATATAGAAGGTAATCTAAATTTTTACTAGAGTAAAAAAAAAAAATCTGTCTTTATACAACACTGATATAGTTATTAATAAATAATATTATATTAATATGTATACGGTGATTGATTCAAGTTTTTTTCGGTTTTAAGCGAGCACTGTAAAAACTAAAGTGTCATTTTTTTATCGAAGACTGAGAAAATCAATTATTATTTTATTACGACCAAAAAAAAATCGTATAGAGGACGTAAAAAAAAAAAAAAAACAAACTTTTATGATTTGTGAGGACCGACAAAAACAATAAGAATAAGGGCCTGAAGGACCATTGCGATTAATCCTGCACCGCGAACGCCGGCACGAACGTACATCATTATTTTATAAAACACATAGTCGTACTAGATTATTTCGTCTTGGAACGAGTACAAATTTATCGTGTTTCTTTTTTTTTCTCCTACTAGTCGAGATTTATTGTATACGATCGCGGCAAGTCGCCAAACAAACGTTCGAGTTTAACAAGCCGCACAACAGAAGAAAACCGTCGCATCGTCTCATAATATTTTAAAACTCTCGTATAATGAAGCTATCAAACATTTCCCCTTCCCCTGATCTCTACCTTTAAGTATGATATTATAATATTATAATATTTTATAACCGCCGGTGCAATTTTAATAATCTACGAAACATTCGTATGAATTATTATTTTTAAAGAAAAGCGATCGAATACTATACCTATAAATCATTACGAATAAGTAGAATAAAAAATATGCTAGAGTATAGGAGTTTTTGGTTTTTTTTTTTTCAAATATATTGTAGCGGGGCCGGTCACAGCGTGCCTTTTGTTGCCTTGACCTTTCTAACGGTGGACGATTCTAAATTCGCGTAAAATAAACGAAAATACTTTAAATAAGTAGGTTTTAAAAGTAAAATGGCTATGTTTGTAAAATATACTGTTTTATACCGGTGTGGTATTTTGTATCAAAATATACTTGATTATTATTGAAGGAACGAAAAATCGTATTTTACATTTTTTATAGTAATATTTTAAAACAATTACTATACTTTCGAAAACCGTCATCGATTTGTTTGTCTTCAAAATGTTTAAATTTATTGGTTTTATAATAGATCGCGGTTTATATTTAAACCCATTTTCAAAGGATTTTTCGTTTGTTTTACGTGAACACATTTTCGCAATCAGTTATAGAAACAGTGACTCAAGGCTGTAACTAGAAAATGATTTTGAGGAGGGTTGTAAACTAAGAATGTGCGTTGTTTTAATATTTTTCAGCATATAAATTTCAGATTATTCTATTTGGTATTAACACAATTTTTGTTTTATTTTACTTTTTAATAAATTTGTCCGAAAGGCCGAACGTTTAACGTAATTTCTAAAGACTTTGTTGTACCAATACAATTTCTGATTTGTTGTACATTACATGAATGATCTTGCGTTAAATTTAAAAAGCACGCATTATACAATATACGTAAAGTGCTGCTGGGTAACTTTGTTTTATAATCGATTAGATACCTTTGAAATTTCCTTTGAAATAGAAGCAGCGCCGTCCTAACCCTAACCAACCATATATTTATTGTGCGTTCCGAGTATTTGTAATGAATCTAATATTACAAAGGCTAGGATGAACTTCGAACAGGCACAAATTGTAAGAAGTCTTCACGTAAAACATAATATAATAAAATAACCTAATAGTGGCCCATTTCAGTGCCCACCCCCCTACAAGTCCGGATTTTGAATTTCTTTCTACATCAATCGTTTGTGCTATGTTCGTGCTGCTTGTACCCGTTAGTCTACGTTCATGCTAGTACTCATCCTCGAGAATAAATGCGGGGCGGGGGTCACTGAAACGGTAGTCTTTATTGGTCCTAATTATACAATACAGAGAGCATTGGTAGTTTTGTCAACAAGAATCGAAAAAGATTTAGCTGCATTAATTTTACAGAATAAATTATCTAGAATTATTTCACCACAAATATTAATAGAGTTATTTTGTATTATTGGACTCGTGTAAAATAAGCATTAATGATTAATTTTCAATGTGATTAGTTAAAAGGTTTTTAAACACATGAAATTCGCACGAGCATCAATGCTCTAAAATTACCATCATAACCATCAGGTCCAATAAAATTTAAATTAAGAAGACCTGCATCATTGCACCCTCGAACATCTAACTCATGTTGACCACAAAAATAATTGTTTTTATTAAAAACGATTTTTTTTTTTATATTTTCAGAAATGTTTAGAGCTTTTTCAGAATTAAGTTATTGTTGAATATCTGTTACAAGAATGGGGTATGTGTTTGTGCAATTTTCACCGAACGTAACACTGTTTTTATCAAATTGTATAGAGTTAAAGGGATGGGATAAAGATTCGATATCTTTTTATTCCAAATATTAAATGGCTTATAAACTAATATTCACAATTTTTGATGATTCCCTCTTTTCGCCCTAATCCCTGGAAAATAAAACGCAATACGTGCACACTGCTCCATGTTCACTTATTGCCATGTAAGCAAGCCGAGACAATTGTTTATACGAGTTAACCTGGAATTTCTATTTTCAACTGTAGGGAATTAATAAGTCTCCTCGGTATTTACTTGTTTATTATTAACTTATATTTCAATTCATTACTTACTTATAGTTTGATTTAAATAATGTCCAATGTCATAAATATTTACGTTTAAGATAGATGGTTCACTGTTGAACTTTGAAGATGAACTAGTCGTGAATGATGTGCCTTCCATTTCGTTTTCCAGTATACTAATGTTTAATTTAGGCTCTTTAATAAAGAAATTTATCACGGCATTCTGTCTTTTCGTCCTTTCAAATGAAAATAATAAATATTAAATACAATTGTAATTTTACATTTTTAACAATCACGCTTCGTAAGTACGTTAAGAACTAAATGTTTAAAAAGTAGTTCATCAATGAAAACATGATTTGTATAATTGTCGGATTATCATAAAGGTATTATTAAGACAAGGCTACTAAAATAAAATAATGCTTTGTTGACTTCTTACTTTTCATAAGTCTATTATTTATTTATTTTTCGTAAAGCAACATTATTTGTTGATAATTTTAAAAACTGAAATAATTATTTTTCCACAAAATAACACAAAAAACAAAAAAATATTTGGAGGTGAATTACCCCCCCCCCAAGGAAAAAAAAATTACGGTCTTTCAGTAACGGAAAGCCCCTTAAAGTTGCACAACAATTATTAATTTACACCGTAACGAAACGAACCGAGGAATTATTATTATTATTAGTATTTCAAGGATAAATATATACATATATTTTTTTTTACTGACGTTGAACATTTTGTTTGTTTAAAAATTACGATTAAAAATGAAATACAACGTGTCTATAAAAAAACTACTATAGGTAGTAAAAATATACCGATATTATTATCATTATAATACCATACATTTTAAAGATCATAACAATTTTGTTTTCCAATACAGTACAGCATAAGAAAAAAAACAGTCTACAACACATCGTTACATCTATTTACCTATAGAAAACATCAAAGGAGTTTTACATCATATGTATGTTAAATCGTGAGAAACCTAGACAGTAATATTTTTCACTTGTGTTTTCACTGTGTCCGTGTGATGATTGTAAAAGACAATATACAGTTTCCTATGATGATATACCCATATTGTTATGTCTTCGAAGATAATAAAGACAATCAAATCCAGTTTTTTTTTTTTTTTGTATATATTACTCACTTATCGAACTACAAACTTTTTATTCTCATTAAATTCGTGCTTTTTATTAATTTTTTAAAGTTCAGAGAAAAGTACATATATTTATGCAGCAGGCTGTAATCGAATTCTCCATAATTGATTATTATTATTACAATGACTAATACTGACTGTATACACTTCTTTTCTCTGAACTTTAAAAAGTAATTAAAAATCACAAAATTTATAAAAAAAAAAAGTTGATACGTCAACATTTTCAGAAAAATAAACTCTATAACGTGGCTTTATTAAAATTTTTCAAAAATAATACAATAGTATTTTTTTACAATTTTAGACTAGTTAGATAAAACTTAAACATATTATACCATGCGGGTAACAATAATTAATACATAGAATCTTAATGTATTATACCGTTTGATAAAATACAAATGCAAGCAACTTGATTAAAGATATAAAGATATTTTAAAGTTTTAAATTTGATTCATTTTGCAGCCAGTTAGTTATTATATTTTTTTTCATTAAAGTATTAATCGATAGAGTTGTTTTGAATTTTAATACATAAGTAGCATGTTATATGTTTTTGGTCTTAAATATAAGTAGGCAAGTAGATTGAGTTAGTTGTCTGTGCATTAAGGGAACAGTAATTATAACAGTTGATAATTGTCTCATTAACCTATGGTACAATAGTTTCTATCATCCCATTCGCATGACGATAATTAATGGTTTATGATAATTAATAATGTTGAATAATAAGAATATTTTATTTATAACATTTTTTTAACGATTTTTATGTAAACACAATAATTTTGTTAAATTATCAAAAATGCTTTAAATTTATATGTAAGGTTCATTGTAAGAAAGATGGACATAAGTACTTGTAGAATATAGAGGGAAATTGAATTTATATCTATACGCAACGATAAACCATAACTAACGATATATAATTCGGAGTAAAGTTTTTTTATACATATGCGTACAATTTCTCGTTTTTCTCAATTATTATAAAAACCGCTAAAAAAAACAAAGAATGAACTCAGTAAAGTATCAATTAGATATATAACATTTTTGTTTTAGAAAAGGTGCTACACTTAATATATTACAGCAAGATTTCTGTTAGAAACAGAATTAAAAAACAAATAAACATCATTGTAAAACGAATTCATTCTTCGCTAGGCTCCGAATTTAAAATTGTTTTTTTGGTGCTTTAAAAATATCAAAAATCAGTTATCACGATTGTTCTTTTTTTAATTAGTGACTAATGTTCAAATTTTGAGGAAAATGTTAAAAATCATGACATTTCGTGACAACATAAATTAAATTACAACTAGTGACCCATGGTGCTAAATACGACTGTATGTTTTTTTGTTCGAAAGAGTATACTTCCAATATAATTGTTCCATATAAATTTGACTGAAATTTCATCATGGACTTGGAAGATACTGTTACAAATTTACAATCTAATATTGACGATTTTCATATTATTATCAAATCGATAAATTTAATGGAAGACAGGGCGTGACCATGAGTGACGTTAATGTATTCCGGGTAGCCTAGCTTTATATGGAGTATGGGATAATATAGTTACTAGTTTCAGATGTCAACACTCAACATCAGCGAAAAACTCGTTGCGTGGATTGCCTAAATGGATTAATGCATATTAAACCTACAAATTAAGGGACAGAAATTAGGGTTTGTTTCTAGACATGTTATTCACATTAAATTAAACAATAACCAGGTACGAATATTTAAGTGAAAAACGTATTCAAAATCCATTAGAATTACGAGCCAAAATTAACAGTAATTATCGTTGAAGCATAGAAATGTGTAATATTATAAGTATATGGTTATTAGATTTTCAAATTTCAAACCGGGACATGATATTCAATGTGCCTTTTTTGAACATTTTTATTTCTGATTTATCCATCAACTGTTAATACTTGTCGTTTATTTATTATTATACACTTTATTTCAATCAATTTTCTTCAATAGAGTTGCATCATTCTTTATTTTTTTCGTAAAATTTATTATACCTTAAACCAAAACTAATTGTATAAATCATCAGGCCTTGAACAGTATTTTCATTCATCCTATCCCTTATACCCGGTCAAAATTTAGTCATTAGTTTACTCCCAGCCTCTATTAACCGAGACAAACTGAATGACCATCCTGAACACTGAGATATGACCTTAAAACTGGAACGAATTCCCTAATCTAATCTATGAATAACGGTACTTATCAGTAGATGAGAAAAATCCGGTTATATTGAGGTTCGATAATCCGGATTTATGGAATCCAAAATCAAAAATACATTATAAATATATATATATATTTTTTTTTTAATTAATTTAGTATATATTTTTTAAATACAAAAATATACAGAATAAATTTAAAACAAAAATTAATAACCTTAAATTTCAGAAATTTAAAATTTGAATTTTCGGAATTCGAAGTCCAAAATTCGGATTTTGTTGTCTAAAATTATAATTAATTTTTCTATTAAATTACTCTATATTAGAGATTTAAATTATTTATATCTAAAATAAACTATTACTAACGAAAAACTATTCTGAACATTATATTATTAGTCAGATTTTTTTGTTGTTTCCAAAGTAACCAAAAATCAAGAAAAGCTACAAAAAAAAAAAAAAATCAATTGCTAGTTTTTTTCCATTTATTAAGAAATTTATAAGGAAAAATTACAAAAATTTCCAATTCAATGCACCAACTAGATCCAAAATGCTACAAGAAATTTTTTTTAAAAAATTTGATTAGAGTAGGATTTTTTGGTATAAAAGTTGTTTACGGTACATCATAAAATATAAAAATTACATCTCAGAATAAAATCAATACACTCCTTGCTGATTACTCCACTTAGAATTAAAAATATAATAACATCGTGAATTATACATTTGTATTTTTAAGCCATTCCGAAATCGGCACATAATAATAATGGTGATAAAGTTATGACGGCTGAGCTCATCAGGAATTATTATGGTACAATCGTAAGTACATATTATTTTGACGTGCCTCGTATTATAATAATATTATTATAATATTTTTCTTGTACTTGCGCTCGGGTGAACAATAACTCACGGGTGGGAGGACACACTATGGCGTTCTGGACGAGTTTTATGAACACTTGTCGGACTCTCGGAGCAAAATAATACGATATGATAATAATAATAATAAATAATAATATATAATATTTACTGCAGACGGCCGTTAAACCCGGCCAAGATAAGAAAATATATTATTATTATTATCATACCAGTATATTATCATACATTACTGTGAGGGAGTTTGTTTATTTGAATAGTTTTCATACACCTCGATCGTCGCGCGTCGTCGTTTTTTTTTTTCGCTACTTATAACATTTTGTTTGATAATAGCTAGTGGATATTATGCGAAACAAGGAAAAATATTTTGTATTGTCTATATTGGTTCTATTATATAATATACTCATTAGTCACAAATGTGTGGTATTTATCAGCTTTGTTCGTTTTAACCTAAAAAATTGTACACTTTTTTTACATAGAACTTATTGATGGCGTGACTGTGTGCGTAATGTGTTCCTTATCAAAATGTAGTAAAAAGTGTAAATTCTATGTAAAAAGAGTACACTTTTTGTCAGGGCATTTTTAACTGAATATTCAGTGTCCATCCGTCATTTAAGTTTTAGCTATGATCGTATTGTTTTTATGAGGAGGAGGAGAAAAGGTTTGCCAAAATTAATCAATATACTAAGTCGCTTGTGAGAACCCTTATCTATCACTTACACACTCGTAGAATTCATGAAATTATTTATAAATCAAGTAGACATTATTTAGTTAGGTATTTATTACAACTTTTTGAAATATTTAAAAACAAAATATTACTTCTTTAATCAAATTACAAAATAAAGGAATAACACCTTTTAAAAGTAGTTAAATTTCTTATTATATTTTAATTAATAATAATAAAACAGTTTAACTAAAATCATTTTTTTCCCTTAAACAATTTGTTCACAAAATCCTTATCTCTGTTAACATTAATAACTGATTCTCTGTAGTGCCGTTCTTTTTTCTTTAAAAATTCTATTACAGCAGGTCGAGGGTCATGGTTTACCGTTCCCACTCCATTAAGAGATACAAATAGACTATTGTTTATCGTTTCTCCTTGTATATTTGATTTAAGATCTGTTTTTATCTGATTATAATGTGAAATAACATGCTCTGTCGTCATTGAATGTGGGACAGATAATTAACAATGAAGTACATAATTTTTTTAAAATTCCATCAGTTTTCGCTGCCAATGTCCTTAATTTTAATGAATATATTGTTCCTTTGTCAGTTTTATCAATATTGACATATTTTTTTCTATAATTGGCCAATAATCTGTAACATTATTTACAGTATGTATGACTTGATCGCGACCAAAAATATTATCGATCAAAGGCTGTCCAGCTTTTAACATTTCTTTACAAATATTTGCAGAACACAATTTATTGATTTAACTATCAGTTTCATTTTCCTTAATATTCAGGCGCTGGCAAAGGAAAAATTTTAAATGATAAAATAATTTCTTATTTGATTGCATTCCATGATCTGTGATTATAACTTACAAATGTATTATTGACTCTTCTATTGAAATTATTTCTATTTATTGATATCTTGTTAGGACATTCTATTTCATTTCTATCCTCATCAACTGCATCGTTACAGGACCCAACATTTTTTTCTTCCGTGTCACTAGGTATGGATATGACACTGAATAAATAATTATTTGTTAGTATTTTACATATTTCAGTATTATACATATACATTGATATATTTTAGAAATTAAGAAGACACCCAATGAGTCGAATATTTCATGACTGATTGTCCAATTGGACATAGTAAATATCCTTAAAAAATGCTTTTTATTAAAACGAACAGAGCTATTGTATAAGAAATAGATCGTTAACTATCATAATATAATATGGTACCTACTAAAATATATGACCTTGTATACACCATTGATTTGAAATTATTTTCCGCCATCATTGTGGATATAAATAAAGTAGAGTGATAAAAGCGAGAAAAGAAAGAGAGATAGCACCGTAATTCTCATATTGTACTCGTAAATTGCCGACCGATTTCAACTACTGTTACTAGGTAGTTAGCAATCTAGTATAATATAATATTATGTAATTGTGATTATACCGTAGATAAATATATAATATTTAAAAACATTTTTTAATATATTATTATGAATCAGTCATTACGAAAAGGCCATTTCTCCATACTTTTACAAAATTAAATTTAAACTAGATGTGTTTAACTGTCATATCTCAGACACTTCGTTACGATCTAAATTGGGCGCACTTGTAGAGGCCATTTCTCCAAAATATCTTTATCAGTAATGTTATTCGTTAAGATTGTATTATCAACTGGTTTATTATCCAGTTGTTGTTACATAACAATTCGGTAGTGGTTGGTAGCCAAGGGCTATCCACCCGACGGTGACTAAACCCGTAGGCAGGTAGTATGTGAATCGGGTGGTGGTTGGTGGAACCACGCTCTGATGCGTTGATACACATTCTGGGCTTGCCTTGATCCCTCCGGGTCTCTTGAATATCTACTCATTTGATTTTTACTCATATACAATTGAATAAACTATAATATGCATAATAAACTCGAGTAATCGATTGAAATAACAAATTTTTGATTGTGACAAAACCAAACTATAGTACTATTACCTATATTGGTAAAACCAACTATACTTTTATAGTAGGTTTTTAAAAAACGCGTATTTAAAAAAAAATATACATATTTTTAATACAGAAATCAGGATTAAAAGTATATAAATAATCCATTTAAATTACCTGTATCATTCATTTTTTGGCGCATAATTATATTTTATAGTTTTTCCGGAAACTGAGTCATTTGATTACATTTAAACTTAGTTTAAACTTTTCGATCGATAACAAAAATTCGATTTTTAAAATAATAACGTAATATCATATAAAAGAGTGAAAATTAAATTGGATGCACCGCTAAGCTCGCCACTTCCTATAACTTTCACTGACCACATAGATACAATTATTTAGGTAATTTAATTTTTACTCGATAAAAATATGAATATAATATATTATGCATATCTAATATTTTGTAATTTTCCCAAACTTCGTAAATTCGGGTTACGTCAAGTCGACAACCACGGCAACCTTGTAATTTTAATTTCCGACTTTGATGTTTTACGGGATTCTATATGCAAATCGGAAAAATTTATTCAGCCAAACTTCGCAATTAAAATTTTCCGTCTGTGAAAACAAAATATAAATAGTATTATAATGTATTAGTTGCGAGAATAAAGAACTGCGAAATTGTGACAAACTTTAATGTACAGTGAGACAACATTGAATATGAAAAAAAAATGTTTTATGTAGTACTAGCACAATCATGTGCTCAAGTTGAGTGCATGGTGCGCAATTCCTCTTCAAGAGAACATCATACCAGCATGTACTGTCTCATTCCAATTAACAGGCAATATAACAACATATTATACTTTACGCAGACAGCGTAGAACTCGCTGGATTTTGGTTTTAAAAAGTAAAAATCGTATATTATAGCATTTAAAATGCTACTTATTTTCTAGATAAATTGCAAATATTAGGTTGTTTAGGTCTAATTGAGGTACATTTTATATTTTAGCTTAGAATTAACTATTTTATTATATATGAAGAATTCCATATAAATAAATATTTAGCAATAACCGGTCATTGGTCAAGTAGAGGCGGTTCATCGAAACGTATAAACATATAGGCCATTTTTCCATGGCTGTTTTAACAAAATCATTTTTGCATGTAAATTTATATGAAAAAAACTTAATTATTATTAATAATTTAGTTAATTAGAAAATACAATTGAAATTGTATGTTAAAAAAACTTACATGAAATAACATTACAATTATAACGAAATATATGTGCTACGCCTCTAAAATGCGTTAAAACGTCTCGCGTTTTTGAATTATTTTTATTTTGTCGGACAAGATATTTTTTAAATATTTTAGAGACATCTTCCCTCTAAATTTTCCAATGAATTTCTGATTTGTATGCACCTTATGTATGACCATAAGGTAGGGTTGACCATTCCTGTTTCATCATTTATTCTTCGATTAGCAGCCTCTGCGTGATTATCCGTTCTATGTATACCATATAGGACTCGTTCATATAAATTCCAAATTGATACATGAAATCTACCAAGTCATCACTTATTTCGATTTAATCTCCCGACATAATTATCTTCAAACCGCTCAAGCAAAGATTGACGGAAAACATTTAATTATTAACATAATTTAAAACATATACGTTTATGCCACAACGGCCTCATGCCATAACAGCTACGCCGAAATGTCCCATTCGCATATTGAATACATTCGAAAACAACGGTAATCTTAAATTTTATTGCAAAATACTACGACGACGATAGTTGAAAAATTCGCAACTACGTATACGCCTACAGAAAAGCATGGATATTCTAACGAGACAGTATCCCCTTTTTTTTTCCGAACACACGCGTACATAATATATTAAACATACGACGGGTTTTTTTTTTCGAGCACAAGTCGAGCGCCGTCTGTGCATTTTTTCTCCCGCTGCAATGTATAAACCTATATACGAACCTCTCGCAAGCCGGGCGAGGAGGAAGAGGAAACAGATTCGGCAAAAGCGGTAACGGTTTTATTTTTTTTCGTTCACGTGTATTCTTAGCTGACAAGTATCTTCGTCATCTGTACCGCATTTACGCGTTAAAAAAAAAAAATGTTTAAATTGCGCCGTATAAGCGCGGAAAAAAAATTAGCACACATTCGTTTTTATAGTTTTGCTCAAAAACTTGACTGCCGAAAATAGCAAACTTAATATCGAAATACCGGTAAAACGCAATATTTTTGTTATCGGCGTAATACTATAAGACCGGAATCCTGACTGAAATATTTTTTCATGACAATAGGACAATTATTGACTATAAGAATTATATAAAAATTGTTAATTCGAAAAAAAAACGAATTGTTAATACTCGTATAAAGAAGTCACTTATCGTAAAACTAGGCTAAATAAATATGCTTAACATTATTATTATTTTTTTTTTTTTGTAGATAAATAAACCAAAATTTTTTCTGTAAAATTTCCATAAAGTAAACGTAGGTACATTTTTCCCTAACTCTACATACCTATACTAAATCCAACTCCAAAGAAGTTGGTCGGGAGGCCACCTTCTTAAATTTTTTCCTGGTTTTAATCGATAAAAAAATAACCGATCTCGTCTCGGTGTAGGTATTCTTTTTTAAATTTTTTTTTAAAAGTCATCGGCTTTCGCGTTTATCGTGACCCGTGGGTCGCGCGCGGCCGTTTTGCCGGGTCGCCCTGCAATGTATTATATTATTCAAACGAATCGATACGAATTGAATTCGTCTGTCTTCCCCCCTCCCTCCCCTCCGACAAATAGCAACTACTCCTTCTTGCCGTTCACACGCACTCATACACTCCCCACTGGCACGCTCGGGACTATCCCAATATACGCCGTCATCGGTAAGGTTAACAATAACAATAACAATAGCCCGATAATGATAACACCTATTTGACAATTTTTCTTAAAGAAAAAAAAAAACTCTAAAAATAACGTTACCTAATACATTATATTATTTAAAGGTCCTTATGTATAATTATTTTTCTCGGTCTGTCTCGTGCGTATAATAATAACGACTACACGTCAAATTTAAACAATTGCGAATCTCTAGTATAGGACATAGGGAACAATTATAAATTTTATTAAAAAAAAAAACAAAAAAAGAAGGAGTACTTATACAGGCATATAGTCATGATTTATTTTAATATTTTAGTTTTTATCGTGATCAAATTCGCATTTAAATTGTATTTTATTTCTCTTAAATTTGACCATTAATAACTTATTAACAAATATAAATATTTAACGTGTAACTTTACCTAACAAACAATTTGTTTTAAATTTATCAAAACTAATCTCAGTCTTTTGGAAAATTTATTTAAAACATAAGAATAGATCAGATAGTTGATAATTATTATAGGTAGTTAACAAACAAATCTTAACATGACATAATCGTCTCACTGAAGTGTCCTTTCTCAATCTGTTTTCAAGTATTTTCATTTTCAACAACTCAATTTTGTTAATACCTATTATGAATACAAATAAGATAATCACATTTATAACACGATATGAAAAATACTATTCAAAATACAATAAAACTATTTTTACACTACATTACGAAAGTTTGAAAATTGAAAATATCTCCAAAACAAAACGCGTACTGTTTTTTGTCAGTTACGCAAAATTAAAAAAAAAAAACCACGTGATAACAAAAAATTGCACTCTTTTGGTCCTTTTTAAAAATATTAGTACGGTCATTATGCGGTGTGGTACACATTAAAACTAACCGTTTAAATTGACCTGTACCCGAGTACTATGTCCCGGGTCTCACCGTTTACACCTTTCCCCTACGCCGAATCGAAATTCCTGTTGAACACGACACCGAGGATTCATTAAATAAGGTTTATTCGGAAATGTCGAAACGGGGCGCAGGACATCTTCTCTGAAATGAGAATACGAAACGGAATATTATGTACTATTATTGTAACCTTGTCCGTGTGTCGTTGCCACCCAGTGGCGTCGGATTCTCGGCGACAGTCATTTTAACGGTTACGATCTTGTGCCACAATGTTATCGGATTTCCGAAAGAACGAAAAACAAAAAAACAATTAAATCATTTTTCGGAAAAATCTCCGAACTAAAACACTAACCGTACGGATTCTGGCACGTGTCAAATTTCCCGCTCGTCCTCATAATAATTTTAATAATATTATTTTGTTTATGAGAGCGGACGGAGCGGTTTTAATTCTATGTTTCCACTTGGATGCGTCGCGATCGCGGAAATTTCAAATTAATATGAGAAAAAAAATGTACTAACAGAATATACCTATGAAGAAAAAAACTCAACCCGCTGCATTATTATTGGTTGTGGTTGTTTTATTTATTTATTTGTTTATAAACAAATTCATTTGTATTACGTTAATTATCTATATTCTATGTGCAAATTTATAAATTCAATTATTGTTAGTTTTTTTTTTTTTGTTATTTAATTGAACTATTTATTTTTTTATTTCCGAATATTATCCGATAAAACGATTTTTGGTTATCAATTGTTTTTTTCTCGTAATTTATATTAAAATCTTTTATGTTTTTCGACAGAGAAATAATAATAAAATTAAGATAAATATTCGTTGTCATGACATCTTAATGTCGTATCAGTACGCAATATATTACAAGGCTGGGCGTTCTAAAACAATATTAAATTTACGACTAGTATACACTTTATTTGAATACTATATTACCGTCGTACTTATTATACCAGATTTTCTCATGTTATTTATCTCGGTGAGAGTTGCTGAAACTATATTCCACGTTGATCATCATTATTTTCAAAAAAATTATAATTTCTAGTTATTCAACCGATTGTAATATGTCAACAACGAGTTGACGAAAAATAATTTACTCATTAAAAGTTAATTAAATTCACCAATCAACTTTTTTAACATTACTATAGCCAATAATAACGCAATTAGCCTTTGACATGCTAACTCATTAATTCTTTTTCAATCGATTTATTTACCCATGTCATACCTAGAATTAATATTTTTGAGTTAGATCTTTTCTGTTTATCAATATTTAATAATGCGTTGCTTTATAAGATAATTTTTTTTTTTAACTAAGTTTTTACTAAGTTATTAGTAAAGGTATGACCCCAGTAGAGACATAAGGTGTTAACCGAGTAAAAATAATATTATCAGTATTAATTTTTTGGAAGAATTGACGATTCGTGCTTTTTAATTACCTACTATAATTATTATTAATCTAATTAATCTAATTATTATTATTATTATATTAGGAATTATTATTTTATACGATTAGCAACAGAACAATACGATTTTCATGAATTTAAAATGAAATTGTGAGTTGTCCTTCCCTTCTCTTGTAAAAACACAAAGAGTGCGTTCGTCCCGTCTTCCAAGCCACGAGTCGCCACTTATGGTACCTGTTGGTATAGAAAGATACAAAAATGTCTGGAAAACAGTGGATACGGGTGTTAAAGCATTTACGAATCTTTTCCAGTAGATATAATTGCAACGATATTATTTTCGAAGACATAGTATAGCCTCGTTAGCACACGGAGGCGAACCACGTCCAAGTTTCCGAGCACGGCCAATTAATAAATTAGTCAAGACCGTTTTTTTTTTTTTTTTAAAATATATATATTTATATATAGTCTTAACTATATAATTAATTCGCATTATCTTTTATAGCAGTTATTAATAAAAATAATAATAATAATCGATCGACTGGCTCGTATTGAGAACATCTTGGCGATTGACGGACCTTTTCGGAGGAAAGATAAAAAAAATTCGCAGCACACTGTGGCTTTGGTTCCGGACTGTAATAAAATATAATATTTAAATAAAAAATAATAATATCGTGACAAAATTATTTTTCAACGAATTACCATACTTCACGATGCGCAATATATCTGAAAAGTAATATGCATTATTCAGATGTCAACGCACAACACTAAATTTTGAAAAATTTCGCGTGATCTTTAAACCGAATAAATTAAATCACACTCAAACAACCTGCTGGAGCAGTGTAACGCAAAAGTCGTCGGGAAGATGGACATTTATTATTTTACGTACAATATTTAAAATAATATTTTTGAACCGAGGGATATCAAGATAGAGGAAAGGGGCTTCTCTACATATTCAAAAGCTAATTAGTTATCTACAGGATCGAATTTTTTGAGGGAAGAAGAAAAGTTACATCAAAAAAGATCAGTATTCCAAATATCGTAATTAAATGTCTAGTTGTAATAAAAAAAAAAAAATAACTGAAATTTATATATACAGATATCGGTATAGGAACGTAAGGTTATGCCGTTTACATTATATCGTTACAGTAAGATGAAAAAATATTCGTCATGATAATAGCTAATATGCAACATTAATCGTTTCAGGCGTTTTATAAATCGTTTAAAACAGTATAAAACCCAGGTGAATATTTTTTATAAAACAGTTTTATTTTTATTTATCAAATAAACATCAGAAAAGAAGTTTTGTTTTTATTAAGTAAATTAACTTTTAATTTATACACTTATGTACAATATGAACTGGTTTGATAAGTGACCAAAATAATTTATAATACCTGATGAATCTTATGATTAGGGAGGTTAACCAATGGTAAGGTTAACCAGCAAGAAAATAGAAGTTAATCAATTAACTATTAATATCTAATAAGTTAGGTATCAAAGTTAATAATCTGTTATTATTTATTAACTGTACGTCTGTAATATAATATAATGGTGAAATACTCGTACCTTTAACACAAAAAAAAAAAAAACAACTCTGCTATAAAACACAAATAGTATATTTTAATATATTCTGTTTAAAATACGGTTTTGTTTTGTAATTTTTTTTTTTCAAACTTAAATAATACATATACTATTATTGTTAAGATAATCGATATAGCGCAATAAATCGAAATCTGATTAACTACATGCATTGAAAACCGTATAAATGCCATTCGACTATGGACGTGCCAAATATAATTATTGTGTTTGACATGTTTTACAATATTTCACATTCATACAGACAGTTGCCAATAAGTGAGAAAATATTACACATAATAATAGTAAAAAAGAATTATATTTATATAAGTAGACTGCGAATTGATGAAAATGTGACATTTTACTGTTTGCCGAATAAAAGTAAAAGGTGTATAAATCCATTAATAATAGTAAATGTATTTAATTTTATTTCATAAATATACGTAAGTAAATAAAACAATATGAATTTGAACTGAAAATTTCTCCAAAAGGCAAAGCTTGTGGAGCAGACACAGACTTCTATAATTAAATATAAACCAATTTATAACTTGTATCAATGTGTCCCTTATTATTATTATTTCTTCAACTGTGCGATTTTTTTCTTTTTCATCTTTTCCAGTAATTTTCTCAATGGATCTTAAGTAACTTTTTTTTTAGGTTTTTTTTCCCGGTAATTTTATAGAATCGCTTAAACATTGTTTTAATACTGTATTCAAATGTTCACGTTTTTTACACTTCACCGTGTATACCATAGATTGAACTAAAATTTGAAAATGGCAATACTTCATACACCATTGCTTGAAATATACTAAAATACATACACTTAGGTATGTCATTTAGATAAAAAAAGAAAATTCCCAAAAAATATTAAATGTCAGGGACCAAAGATTTTATTTAGACAAAGTCCTAAAATAAATTATTATAATGCATTTAAACATAATATTTTCGTTTAGTACGCCATAATATTACCTTTATACTTACATTCAAATTTGGAATAACGGTTCTATTTCGTTTGTTTTATTATTCGGGCCGATATTATCGATAGAATAATAATAGTAGTAGTAGTAGTAGAAAGCTAAAAAAAAAAAAAAAAAAAAGAGAGAGAAAAAAGAAAAGCGTTTACTAATAATAAACAATAATCGTTAACAATAAACAGAATATTATATAAGAAATCAAGTGTAACGGGCGGAAATTATGGGTTTGGCCCTCTCGAATAATATATACGAATCCTTTATAAAAAATTGAACGGTTCTATATAGGATACACGGGGTACGCAAAGTCCTGCGCGGCTTTTGAAGAGTATTATATTATTAAAACTTCGCGTCACCACCGCTGGATTTTCAACGGATTTCCGATTACGACCATAATAATAATAGGTACCTATAGTACGTATAATATCGTTTTGCACTCATACATCCGATTTGATTTTATCGATTTTTCGTCAATACAATAATATCTAATAATATTCTAAAAAGGGCCTTCGACATAATTGCGGAAACGGGTTTTTAGTTGTTTTTTTTTTTTTTTTTCAGGCAAGCAGTTGCAGTAATTGTTATTATTGTTTGTTCATTCCGTACCTAATACTATACGATACCTTCCATAGTAGGTAGGTATCGTAATAATATTATATGATGACGATAGTAGTTATTCGAAAAGCGTAGGTGTTATGCAATTACTATAAAGTGTTTAAGGTGTTTAATAATAATGTATATAATATTCGAATATCGGTAGTACAATGCCGTTCTGTGAGGTTTTTTTTTTTTTGTTCAAGTTTATGAGTATATTAGAAACTAACGAAGAACACATTAATTGTACAAAGATATGTTTTAGATTTTGAGCACGTCGTGGAATGTATTGGTTTTACTATAATCTGTGTGTATTATTTATGCTTGTTGAATATGCCAGAAATATTGGTCCGATTTTGAAGTAATCTTATCGGAAAGATAATTGTATAATATAAGTTGTGTACTATATATGTCATTTTCTTTAGAGTTTTCTTAACAGTTGGAAAAACTAAAGAAAAAAAAAAAAGAAAGAAAAACCAAAAATGGCTTACACAATAATGTTTTCATAATTTTCGATTTAACTATGAATGTATTGGTGTGTACTATTTTTTTTTTTTTTTTTTTTTTGTCAACAGCTACTTAAACCGAAGTCTTAATCTAATTAAAATATGATAAAAGACCTTTTTTTTTGAATTTTTTATTTAGTTATATAGAAGGGGTAATTTGTTTTATTTTGCCAAGCAGTTATCATAGTAATAACTAGGAAAAATTAGAGAAACTAATTTCTTTCCCTGAAAATTAGGTTAAAACCGAAATAAAAAACGGAAAAGTTAAATTATTATTATTATTGCTTTTTTTTTTTTATACATAATTTTGTTTTCAATTTTTTCTCTTTTGTCGTAACTCTGTTAAAAATTAATCGCAGAGAGCGCGGAAATTGTCACACACATGACACAGTTTTCAAAACTATTTTTGAGATATTTCTATATTTGCGGAATAAACCCACCCGTGTTTAACGTTATAATTATATAATTATTTTAAAAAAATCACAAACTTAAGATTTAACCATTTTCACTGTATTACAATGACACACAAAAAAAAAAAAAAACAATTAACTGCAAAATAAAGTAATTTCCAAACTAACTTTTAACTTACGTTTTTTTCTAATGCACTTAACTTTTCTCGGTTAATGTATAGTATTCATTAATTTGCCCAGCGTTATACACGGTTACACTACATTTTGATCGAGTTTATTTGGTTTTATATAAATATAATAATAATATAGTCTCGGTGCCCATATAATAGTTTAAGTACCTACCTATATATATCGTGTTATTAAAAAAGTTTCGGAATTTATTACGTCCTCGTAAATAATATTATACGATCCGAATATTCGAATAATAATAAAAAAAAAAAACTAATTTTAAATTCACGGAAATGATTTAAAATGGAAAAATTTCCCTGCGGTTTTCGATGATGCTCCTCTTAAAATGAATTTAGCATACCTACGGTAAAAGAGACAATTTGTAATTAAAAATAATAATAATAACTTTAGAGTAAAATGAGACGGTTGTTTCTCGAAAAGTATTGATCCTGTAATATTATGTCGTTTAAAGAAAAACGTTAGTACTGCAATAAATAAGTAAGCTCGTAGTTTGCGTGGAATCTTTGACCGCAACTATGGGTATTTATTTTGAAATTGTATTTATTTCAGCCAAGTTATACGTAAAAAGCTTGATTTATTGAATAAATATTGAACTTTTGTGTCCAGTTTTTAAATTTTTACTGTCGAACTCATACATATAACACAATAAATAGATTATATGATTTGTTCAAGAATCATGATAATGAAGTACTATGATATCACCTCGCATTGAAATTGAATAGGCACGTCACTGGTAAATTCCTTCCCTTACTGTTTTGTGAGTAGACGTTTTAGGTTTCAGTTTTTAATTGGACCAAACCGTTACAAAAAAAAAAAGTACACTTAAACGACTAGAAATACACATTATACCAATAGGCACATGTTTAAGCCATTGCTTTAGATGGGAAGTTGAAAAGGTAAATATGATATAATATAAAATGATTTTATTAATTTATATTTAGTTTAATAGATAGTTTTGCTTTGTCAACAATAAAATATATGGCATATACGGTAAAATGATTAAAAACAATATGCGTTTCCTTGAAACAATGATTGTTTCAATAAGATTAAAATGATAAAAACTTTATGATGACAATAAATAAATAAAAGTGGTTGCCAATGACAACCATATTTTTAATTTTTCAATCTTTTTAAATCTAAATACCGAGGCTTTCTTTATTATCTCGAATGTAAGTGAGAATTTCAAAAAATGACATTTTTAAATTATAACCCAGAGAAAATTTTCTTTCAGACAAGGTTCTATACTTGATAATCAGAGCATGCTTTCTGGTAGAAAAATTGTTCACACAAAAAGAAAAAATAATAAAAATCATTAAAAAAGCAACACTTCTTCGTTCCATTTAGATTCCAGTATAAAAAATAGTTCAAATAGCTATGAATAACACTAAAATTCCATAGTATTTTGAAAATTGCACCATTACGTAGTTTATGAATTGCGAATATAAGTATTTAGTCAAAATTGTAAGTCGTTACGATTAATTTCACTCAATTATAAAAAAATAAATCGAAACTACTAGACTAAATGTTAGACATAGCAATATCTTAAACGCAAATATCTGGAGTAATTAAAATGTTTTAAATGTAATAGCAAAATCAGGAATGATACAAAATACAATGACAAAAAGTTAGGCCAAATGACGCTGTTCCAAACAGATAATGTAAACCTGTCTGAAAGATTTTAACGCATTTCTTCAAAATGTGAACTTTAAACGTTAAAAAAAATAAATTACGACATTATACTTAAAAACTATCCATAGCTAAAATATGTACTTGAAAACAATGCAAATGACGAACATGATTTTTATTAAAATGTAAACAAAAACTCGTAAGTAGTAATATATAAGTTTTTATACCTGATAGCACAGGGACGTTGATTACTTTTTGTGCAATAAGCCTGAGGCGATGACATATGTTTCCCTTAGTATACGGAATCTTTTAGACTTATTGCGAAAGTATTAGAAGTCCCCGTAGGTATAAGTTTCAAAACTATTCTTACCGTTATATTATGAGCGATCCTTTCAAAACATTTCAAAATACAGGAAATAGAATAAACGGGTTGAAATACTACTTACGGTAATCAAATAATAGGTTATAGTTTTTATCTCAATACATTTTTATCGTGATTTAAATTTGGTTAATTTCAGTTAATCATGAATTAGTTAATTTTTCATTAAAATAACTAATTATTTTTTTTACATTTACTTTATGAATAATGAGTTGATTTTGAATTGTTATACGTTAATTTAATATTTTAAATATTTTTTATTTGAAAAAAAATATTTAACGTAACAATATAAAATATAAAAAAGCAACAAAACAAATCCAAAATTACCTACAACATGCATGTTTGTATGTTAAAGTTAATTTTCATAATTAAATTTAAAAACATAGGTAGGCTGTTGTGAAAGTAGGATTTAATTAATTTATATCTTTATGTTATAAAATTGTGGCTAACGAAGTAAAATTCTGAGTGAAAACATAATAAAGAGTGGCATATATATGCTTATAAAAAAACCTACTAGGTACATTACGATTTACGACCAACTATTTTTTTACCATCAAACAATACTTATGATGAACCTCAAGTTAAATGTTCAAACGTTTTCTGCATGATCAAAAAAATGTATCCACATAAGTTCATGATCTTAAATAAATAAAATGAAACCATATAATAACTAAAACAGTTTATAACAATAAAATATAAAAACACATTAAAACAAATTAAAAACAAATTAATTACAAACAAATTAAATTTGCTTGTATTGAAAACAACACAAAATTGATTTAAGCCAAATGTTGCAATTTTATTAAATTGTGTTTTATTAACATACAACCGGGCAATTGAGTAACAAGTAACAGCAATAAATTGTAAAAAACAGATAAATAAACAACATAGGTAGAAAGTATATAAATACATCAATAAATTGTACAAAACAGATATATAAACATCTAACATAGGTAGTATGATTATTATTTTCAATGTTAAACATCATAATAAGTATTGTTTATGGGACGATCATCCTGCAAATTTATCACAATGTTCGGACACATTGGATTTTCATCGGTCGCGATGTTCGTGTGAAGTCTACTGACCCACTCCAACAAACCCACGCACACTCCTCCGGCCGCTATCAGCAGGCCAGCAAAGACGTAGACGTAGCCGACGTCGGACGTCCTTTTAAGGATCGTTACTGTAAAAGAATGCGGTTAGGTACGAGAATATTGTTATTAAAAACCATTTAAATTGCCAGTCTTGATATTAGTTTTAAAAAGTCTTAAATTAAGATCAGTTATATACAAAAGAGATTTTCTAAAATTAACTATGATACGCAATTTAAAAAATGTTAATAGTTTGCAGAGCGGGGCTTCACTGAATATATTTGTTTTCAATAATTCATTATCATTTGATTTTATAAAAAAAAAAAATTGAAATGAAAAAGTTGTTTTAAATAATACCGACTATCTAATTAAGTGAAAAATAGATACCTAATCGAAAAAAATATTATTATCATAACCTACCTATTTAATTATCGATTATTTTTAGAATTTTATATAAAATTTTATAATGGAAAAAAAAGCCCGATAATGCTGATAGGTGTGTTACTGTTTGAAGAGGAAAATTATGAAGGAAAGTTAAACAAAGTAATTTAGTTTATATATGTACGCAACGATGAACCATTGTTAATGAAAAACGATTCTAAGAAAAGTACTATTGGTCGTATTTTCTCCATATTCTCTGTTGGCAACCCATAATTCAAAAAAATTTTACAAAAATTGAATTTTTTTTTATTTATTAAGAAAACTACAAGGAAAATCAAAAAAAAAAAAAAAATGAACACTCAAACTCTACCAAAAAATATGTAAGAAGTCCCTATAAAATTTTAGATTTTAGTAAAAATCATTATAGTTATGTATTGTATAAATATTTTAACTAAACAACTTACTCGCAGTCAGTAATCCTACAAAACAGGATACAGCTCGGACCAATGCAATTTGTCCGCGTATGTTGATCAATTTTCTTAACGGAAAAATGTAATGATGGAACACCGCGTTTTGTATTGATTTGTAATAACCTGGAATACGTGAAAAATATTTAAAACATTATAAAAATATATTTGTTTTTTATGAGCAGGTTATAACAAATTATTAGTTTTCTAGATTTTAATAGAGACAATTTTTGATACATAAAAAATTGAATGTGTTGTTTGCTATGTAAACAATGGCAATGATTCAAAGTTTTATTTTTGTAACGTATTAATATTCTAACAATAAAATCTAATATCGAAAATCATCATTGTAATAGTTTTATTTTTAGTTAACAAGTTACATCTAAAAAAAAAAGACAAACCCCATAGAAATCCATAACATCCGATGATTGGCAATATTTTTGTAAAATCATCTGTGATATGATATAGGACCAACGATAGACCGTTAGTTATTAGCACCATGCTCACGTGGCGCAATGAAACGGCCCTTGACGAAGTTTCGTGCAATAAAAAACCTACACCACGACCAGACAATAGACCGAAACCAGCCACGATAAAAGTAACCATAACTTCATTGGAAGTTTTCTGACCGACGGTACCTATATATTATGGATTATACGATTATAGAATATGCAAATCAAATTTCGAGCATTTTTATGTACGCAAGTGTATTATACAGGGAGTCCGGGGTTGAAATTCTGTCACGTTAAAATCTTGACAGGATTAAAATTCCGATTGTCAAAACTTTTCTTAAGATTTAATTTGTCTTCACATCGAATTAATTTATTAAAAACCAATGTTAATACTAACCAATTAAATTACTTTTTTTTCACCTCAAAATATGCTTAACAGCGTTAACTTTTGTGGCTATAGTACTGAAGCGGTCAAATTTTAATTGTTTTGATTTTATCGGAAAGATGAAAATTTTTTACAGAACGCATTGTACTTGAATTTTTAATATTAAACATTATTTGTTTTATTCACCTTTTATGAAAAGGAAAGGTATTAACGACGAGCTGTAAATCAAAGCTTCGCTCGCTGCGAATACGACAAATTTCCCGTTGAGCCATATAGACACGTTTAACATCGATGTCAAAACTCGGCACAAGGCGATCGAGCACAAGTTGAACCGGCCGTACTTTTCCTCATTTACATCATCAACAGTCAAAGTCGATGTTATTTTAACATACCTGCAGTCGATCTGTTCAGAAAAAATTACGTATTAATTTTAGAAAAATGTTATGTTGAAAAAACCGTTAATTGCGCGCGGATAACAAACGGCGTCGTACGGATGATTTTCGTGCAAATTTCAAATAAGTAATATAGTTTAATTTTTTTTTTTAGATTCTGAATACACAACGTAATATTCATTTCATACCGTTTTCGAATTGTTCGTCAGCAACATGCCGTTACTATTGAACAGCACGTCCTGTCGATACATCGGCCTAGCGCCGATCGTACGGTCGTCAAACATGTTCGTCAAGTTTCGAATACACACCAATCGGTGTTTTTTAGACTCTGACGTCCAGTTGGCGTTCAAACTAATAGTTGTCAAACTATGAGAACTGTATAACGGAATTTTCACCGTTAACGGCGTTAATAGCATTGTGACAACTCCACGCCTAATTGAAAAACAAAGCAATTCAATTAATGACTATTAACAATTTAATAATCTGTTCAAAAAAGAACAAGGTTCTTCAACATAAAATCTACCTATACGTATAATACAAATTGGATTTGAAAAAAGGTTGCTAACGGGCGTGCCACTGTTTTGCAAGGGAATTAGAGGAAGGGAGACGACGTAAAATGATTGCGGACAGAGTATTATTCAAAATAATTTTCTTTTATTGAGATTTGTAATTTTTTAAGAGAACTATGAGCAAAATCCAAAAATAAATTGCTCAGTTCGCCAGCTAGATCGAAAATCCCAAAATAAAGTGTCCCTATAACATTTTTGACTGTAGCGAGATTTTGAGAAGGCACACGGTAAAAAATTATAATATACGTCGTATTGTAACATGCAATTTACTTTGAGTTTGCAACTGCAGTGTCGATGTCTTCGCCGGACGCTTGAGGCGAATTGCTCTCTTTGAACGTTTCTCCGCAGACTTGTAATGGCACCGGCGTAGCGACCAGCAACCAAAACGTTAACGTTAAACACGTTAAACCTTAATAACATAACGTATCAATCAGTTATACTTACAATCGATTGCAGCCAAGTTAAGCGCAGCGCCACGATATCAAAATTAGAAAATCAGAAAACAATCGAAATAATAACGGTAATAATGTTACGCTACTTGTATCGGTACCGACCTGAGAGGAGATACATCGGAGAATGATGGCCCGCGTTCGTTATCAAGTACGCCGTTAAAACCGGAAATATCGATATTCCGGTAAAACTTCCCAAATGCAGACACATGTGTGCCGTTTTCCGGTTGGTGATGAACAGCGACGATATTAATACGACGAACGCTGTTTTTATCATACCGATTCCGATACCTATACACACACACACACACACGCAAAAACCTCCGAATTATTAAGAATAATTATAGAATTCGAATTGTAAGAACCGTCGTCGTCGGGTGAATATTGAAATCGGTAGCGGCGTGAATATTTTTTCATTCGCGGGACAAAAATTAGGTACCGCCTTCAAAATTTTCGGATAAAATTTAAGTACGCTAAAAATGTTCAGAATCCATTTTTATTGCAAAAAACTGTCCATAATACATTACAGGTACCTTTGATAGATAGAACCGGCGGTTTCTCGAAACACGACTTATAATTATTATCGTTTCGTGACCCTTTACTCGCCATCACGGAAACAGCCACGAGGCCCGGGGGTCTCATGGGACTCCTGTCACGCCGCCGTCGATTGAAATAATACGATTTTAAACGCCGCATATGCGGGTACCGGACGTCTATCGTTATTGGTTACTCGACTTACCTCCGGCGGCGGCCAAAACGAAACGGAAACGCTGGAAAAACGACGGCTCGACGTCACCGATAAACGACGACGTCAATAACGTGATCCACGCGACAGACAGCACACTGCCGAAAAACAAACCGTAGCGAAAACCGTACCGATTGATGTAGGCACACGAAAACGGTTCTGTAAACGGATAATTGGACGCAATTACTTTGCGATAATCGTCGTTGACGACGAACTGTACGGTATAATTATTATAAAACCCGGGGACGCGGCCGGCGCGGCACTTTCAAGAGCCCCGAAATATTTCTCGTCGTCCGGCAACGTTACAATCGTCACCGTCGTGGTGCGACCGTGCGCCTACAATCGGTACCCGGCGCCCGGTACGGGTACTCGGCGCGCACGGTCCGTAAAAATAAGAACGTCACTGGAACGGTGCCGTGACCGAGAGTATTTCCCCCCCTCCCTCCTTGCGGTTACGCGGCCCGTTCTAAAACTATACCCAAGACGGTGCTGCCTACCGATGAGATAGCGGCACAGCCAGACGACGGCCATGTGTTCCAACGCGGCGGTCGACGGCGACGGCAACGGTAATCGTTCGGCCACGACGCCGACGCGTCCGTCGTACGCGATCACCGACAGGCACACGCCGTCCAGAATCATCGCGGCCACGAAGCCGAGTACGCAGGTGAACGTCGCCCAGACGCCACCGTCCGGTGGACACATCGCGACGGACACGTGCGCGTCGCGACCGTCGCACGCCCGAGCGGAGGGCCCGGTTCCCGGCGCGTCTCCGGCACGCGGCGCGAGCGCTGTGGATTTCGTCATCGCGAAAAGTAACACGGTCGTCTGGACGGTTGACGGCGAAGGCAACGAGCGAGCAACGGACTCGGTCGTACGGGAGCGTTGACAAATTTGCAAAAATATGACGGATTCGCAAACGTTAGGTGTAAAGAGCAGCAAAATTGTGAACCGTACGGATTTGTTTTCCGTATTTATAGGCCGGCACCGACCGTTTCCATGGCGTTACAATATTGTTTTACGGCCAGAAATAGTACGCTATATAATATATTATTTATTTGTTTGTTTAATTTCCGAATGTATTGGTTTGACAACGATGTTTATATATTTATTTATTTATTTATTTATTTATTTATTTATTTATTAATTTTTTATTTTTTTTCGAATCTAGTATCCACTATTTGATTACATCCGATTACGCGCTTTTAATGTTGCATTTAATATTTTCGTTATTATCGATTGAATTGCATTATTTTTTCCGTGAAAATAAAATATGTATTATGTTTTTGTCTATTAATATCTCGTGCGAAAAAAAAAAATACCGTAGACTAAATACGATCGACAGAGTGATTCGATTGTCATGATCTATACCTAAATGTATCATATCTATATATTATTATGATGCATTTATTGGACACCGTTCCACAATTATAGTTCTCTACTCCTCTGGTCTAAATGCTAAACTGGTTTGTACAACTCACATAAACGGTGTAGTTCTAAAAAAAAAAAAAAACCCATTTTATTATTATTATTATAGTGGTATGCAAACAAAAATACGAATGTGTGTTGAAACGGGTGGAGGGAGGGGTGGGGAGAGGGTCGCTTTTTAAAAATCAAAATACATAGATAAACGTTTGAGAGAAAAAAAAAATAAAACAGAAATCAAATTTACATTAAATCCTCCGAGAAAACCGCCGAATTATGATAATAGAATCAGTTTGTATTACGCGATATTTTTTTAGATTCTGAACGAAACGAAGCGTTTTCAAATAATGTTTAATATTATTATTATTATTATATTTTTTGATACTGTGTACGAAAATTCTACAAGAAATTTCGTTCCGATTTTCAAGTGTAGCACTTTTTCTGGAAGTAGATTTTCCTAGGGCGGTATTTTAAAGGAGTCGCTTTTTTGATTTTGTCGTTTTTTCGTAATAATTGGGGAAAAACGTAAACATTTACGAAATGTGTTATTTGCAATTTTATTTTATGCTGTGATCCGCAATAATACAAATATTCGTAGAGATTTGAAATTTGGACAGAAAATTTATATTTGTCTTTTATAAACGCGTTAAAAACATGTAAACAATGCGACACCTACCACGGTAAGTATACTCCGTGATAATAGAATCCCGCTAGTTTTTTTATCACAATATAATGTAATGATTTATACCCTATGATTTGACGTTGGTACCAAACACTACAGCCGATAATTTGTGGATGTTTTTTGCGGACAGTTGATTTGTAGTTATCTAAGAAGAAAATCGTCCGTCCGGATTATGCATGTCAATTTTACATAGGACAAAAGTCGAAGAACTTAATTTAGCAGACAGATTTGTTAATAAAACCATTTGATTATTAGGTAACAAAAATTAAGGCAGTCATCTCCGGGAGCCCTTGAACCAAAATTACGGCGGCGGCGGCGGCGGCGGACAGAGAAATCCGAGTTCGGAGAGATCGGCAGTAAAAATAATTTATACTCTCTTATACATAATTTACAATAATGCGTGCATATCGATTTATTTGACGGCATTGTCGCGAGCTCGCGTTTATATTATTATTATAAATACTGTCAACGCGTGTGCACGTTCCTAATACCTAATACCTGTACAATAATATAATAAGCATAACGATCGATCGCCAGCTGTATTTGTACATCGCCTCGTGTACCAATATAACAATAGTGATAATAACACGCCGCTGCCACGTTTTTTTTTTGTTTTTTTTTGCCGCCGACAATATATATATATATAAGTTTTTTTTTTTTTCGTTATTATTATTTTCATATCTGTGTATAACACGTTGGCCGGCCGGATAAGCCCGCCGCCGCGAGAACAACGGAATTAGTACCCGGGTCCAAAAAAAAAAAAATGTACTATTAAGTTCCCGATCCCGCCGTAAACGTTTCCCGTATATAGAAGTAATGGGGGGAGGGAACAACATCGGCGGATCCAGACGTTAATTTCGGGGAAGTTAACACCGTTTACAACAATGATACTTTGTGTATGTTTGACCACGTAAAAGATAAAAGCATACTATAATACGGTGTTTGGAGGGAGGAAGGAACAATTACCATATTTCCCTCCCTAGATCCAGTACTGTGGTTCGATATCACATTTTACCGATGTCCGATTTTTTGATATATGTATATAACGCAACAGATATAAACACGATGTCTGGTATCCGATAGGTATTTGATGTCGATGAAAACAATGAGTTAATATTGAAATGAACCGGTGTATCGGTTGGGAAACCGATTTTTTTTTTTTAAATATTCGACCCCGAAAACCGAGAATATTGCACTTTATTGTGCCTGTTATAAGAAACTATACATTATCTTTTCACTCTACTTTTGGACACTTTTAAAGTTTTAACGTCAATAGTAAAGATTTTCGGTTTGTAATTTTACATGCATTACCCTTGACTCCCAATTAACGGATTTTCATTTTGTCAGTGTCAAAATAATTTAGCGTGCGATATTATCACGAATTCGCTCGACGACGTTATCAAAGTAATAATATGCAAACAACTGGAAGGTGTTATTTTATTATTAAAAACTGATGGCCATCTGTAAACCAGCCACGGGGAATCGATAATGTTTTGTATGTAATATACTTATAGATCACTCTGGGACCTATTCGGTAATTCCATCTCGTCGAAAACCCATTTTACCGAAACCCATCTCGTCAAATCATAATACATATTGTGCCACAACTGAATTTTCTTTGTTTATGTCAAAGATGTATAGATTCGTGATTTCTTTAATCATGTATAAGACATGGCGGTAGTAAAAACAATAAATGAACATATTTAATACGTTTAATAATACATTTTACATATTTAGTAAAAATATATAAACATTTGTTAATATAAAATAATAGAATAACAATTATAAGGTGGGTATTATAAATATTTTAGTTTTGACCGAGACGGAAGTGATAGATAATCGCGTCTAGATAAGCCATGATTGACAGCAGTGGGGAATATCGTGAAAACAGATCCCTCACTACTAGCGGTTCGTACAGGAAAAAAAAAAAAGATATCCCAAAATTTTGTCCATTTCCGAATCTAATCATTTTTGAATCGAACATTTTAGGTATTAATATAGTTTAATTGCATGATTAATTAATTAGTATTTATCAATTATTTGAAGTTTTTAATCTGTTTTCTTAAATTTTGTATATTTTTCTCGTTTTTTGGAGCTAGATTACATTTTTTTTTTTTTTTTTTTTTTTTAGACGGAATATCAAGTTTAACATTTTGTTGTCGGTTGTTTTTTAATTCTTTAATCGAAATAAAAATGTTTGGATGTGATCGGGCTTGTTGCTGTTAAGAGTTGCAGTGGCGCAACCGGGATTTATTTTCAAAGGGAGTTTTATGAATTTGAAAAAAAATTCAATTTTTAATGGTGTTTGTTGGGGTGGAAGAGTTAAGGTAAAGTTAGTTTTACGATTAAAATCTTCAAACTATTTAACTTTTATTTATAGGTAACGCATATTGGAAAACAATTTAGACTCTTATTAATTTTGCGTTTAAATATACTTTACTCATAAGTCATAGTGTAATAATTATATAATAATAGTAATTTATAATCAAAAATTAATTCTTTCAGTTAGAATGCCTCGCCACTTCATCAATCACTAAATCTGGTTTAACTTCAATGTATGTATGTTTAAAGTGACTATTCCATTAAGTATTTGCTGTTCTGTAATGTTTCTTAAATAAGTTTTAGCCTCTTAAGTGTAGATAGCTGTATGATAGATGTTATTATTTATTTATACACGATGTTAAAACATTATGTTTCAGTTGGTATATAAATCATACAACAACGTACTACGTAGAATTCGTAAAAAAACTTACAAACGTGTTTCGGAGGGGATCACAATCATCAACTTCCCCCCCTAGTTGCGTCACTGATGCCAACCCTCGAGGTGGTTAATATTGTTCTCGTACGATCTGTTTCGTAATCGTTCCGTGTGCTTCATACATATAATACGCAGACAAAGAAAAAACCCGGACTTCTTCGGCTAAAAGGAATTCGACCAAACGGGATTTTTTTTTTACCAAACCGTTAAAAACTGGGTTTTTTCCGGCCAAATGGGACTATGTGATTCGGTAATCGGTCACCGACTCGTAGGCGTCCTGCGCCGCCGCCGACCGTATTCTTTACGATGATATAACGACACGGCGTGTTGTCAGCCAGCCCGTGTCCGTTTTGTCGCGGGAGTTTTTGTGAATAATATTAAAGTCGGGGAAACAACACAAACAGATAACATTCGGTTTCATAACGTATACGTTTCAGTATTTCGCGAAATAAAATACAGAAATGTCGGTTATTTTATTATAATATGGCACGTGGGCCGCTCGCGAACACGTGTCGCGAATATATATATACAGGCAGTATATACGAATATTTTACACAATATCGTCGTAAATATCTATCTACCTGTCGATTTCCGCTGAAACGCCGCGCGCGTTATTAAAATAATATTTTCCCCTTCAAACCAACCATAAATATATATAACGATGTGCTTATATATATATATATATATATATAAAAAACTCGGAAGAGAACGAATTTATAGATAGTTTTTTTTTTTATTTTAAGGATTATTTTTTTTTTTTTTTAATGCGTCTAGGTATGAAATCCGGTATAAAACAGGAAACATTAAATTCACAACACTCCAATGTGCGCCGTAAGAGCGCGAAACTTCTCAGTCTCCTGCGGGACCAGTGAAGAACACTGGGAGCAGGGAGGTTATGGGTTGAACCTCCCCCGATTGGTTTAAATACACAATAACTATGCATATTTGTTTAGTAATTTTATCTCGAAATTATTAATTTCAGCAAAGATCCAAGGGAAAAAGGATTGATTAATTGTTGAATTAAATTTAACTTTTTTTACATCTGTGTCGTCTAGGTTAACCTTGTAGGGTTGGGTATAAAACAGAAGACGATTTTACGATTGTTGAGGCAGATTTAATTCAATTTCTACGCACTAAGCGCTGTATGCTATTTTGCGCATGTTCCCCTAACGCACCAGTGAGACAAAATCTGTTTTAAGAAAAGATGATACACTTGATGATCCAACGGTGCATAGACGAACTTTGAGAGCACATGCAGTTAACCCTTTCATTACTACTGCTCATTCCAATAGACGTGACTTTTTAGTCACTTTTTACTGTGGATCTTAATTAACTATTTTATTTTTAGTTATTAAATGATACTTGAATTAATAATTAATCAATTAGAATTATGAAAAGTTTAACAAAAGTATACACCAATATCATCAATGTTTTCCTTTATTATTTTCTCAGCATCGTTTCATTCGAGCTCTCTGACCTTCGAAAAAAAAGTGTGAATAATGAACGACACGCGATCTGGCTATAACAACACCGCATGGTTTTAGTTGTTCACCTAAGATAGTTTTTCGCAAAATGCCTTACAAAGATTTAACGTTTCAATCAATTATACTGTAGTATTTTTGTACTCTTCTAGTGTTAAATACTTAGTAGTAAGTATACTACTTAGTAGTATTAGTATTATAAGTAGGTAATGTATGTAGGAATACATTTTTTATTTCAAGTATTAAATGTTGATAGTTCACTGTTTTTCTTTTTCTTTTATTTTAGTCGGTCTCATTATTTTCAGTACTAGATTGATATGGGAGATTAGGAGAGGCTCTATCCCCAGGCTACAATGATTCGCCTTTTTTTTTTCTTTTTAATTTTTTATATTTCGAGTGTAGCGAAGAATTTTACTAAGATGTGTTTTTTTTTCTCGGTTGGTTCAATTGCTCCAATTTTGTTCTGTTATGCTTTAAATATGCGTATTATCAAATTTAACTGATAGTATTTTATATAAAACTTTTGACGAAATTTTCAGAAATGGACTTTAATAAGTTCTTATTTTTGTTAGTATTTTGAAACTGCAGGAATCTCGTCACATACAGGATGATTCACTATGTATGCTCACCTCAATGTTTTGTTTAAATTTTGCATATACACAAATTCTGATTTTTGGAATTTTCAAATGTAGTTAGAGCCGATATTATCAAATACTTAGATTATTCACAACATTTAAGGAGTATTTGAGATTTTTGATTTCCGTCAATCTGTTAACAAGATATTTTACTTTTAAGTTTAGGTAGGATGAGTATAGTAGAGCACTAACTTATAAAAATCCACGCGACATGCCTTCATATAAATGATACTCCACTACTTTCGTCCTACTTAAACTTAAAAGTAAAATATTTTGATAACGAATTGACGGAAATCAAAAATCTTTACACGAAAATGTATTTAAAGTAATACTCTGTTTATTTGTGGAATTTTTAATATAGGATTTTCATTAAAAAAAAAAAAAAAAAATTGGTCTCGTCACAGGATACTCCATAAATGTTGTAAATAATCTAAGTGTTCAAAAATATCGGCTTTAACTACACTGCAAAATTCCAAAAATCAGAATTACATGAATACATACAAAATTTAACCAACCAATGGGGTAAGCACGCTTAGAGAATCATCCTGTATAAATATATCCTGTATGTATCCTGTTTATACTATTATACCGGTATAGCTGCTGTAAATATTGAAAACATTCATTGCCGAATAAAATCCAATAAATCTGAATATAAAATGTCTTTTGTCTGTCCACGGTATTTATTAATTTTATAACCTATAAAATCACCAAAAGTACTCTCACTCATTCCATTACTGAGTCATTGATGTATGTCCTGAAAGACTGTACCAAGAAACTTGAAATTTTGCGCAGATTCTTATTATTATTATATTATAAATTCTAATATATAGGTACAATAAAAAAGGATTTTTGGAAATTCAATACTTTTATGTATTCATACATAAATCTTGTTATTGTAATAGAAAAATCACGGGTTTTTATTTTTTTTAAGTAACCTTGGCAAAATGTATGGAGAAAAAATAGTATTATTTAACGCGTATTTGTCACTGCCAACGCTGTGCTAGTATAATGTAGTGTTTTAATAATAACTTGTGCAGTAAACAAGTAGACTTCATTATACAATATAATTGACAAAAAATTATATTTTTTTTTTTTTCAAAACGATTATATATTTTTAAAACATACCTATTTAAAAATTTCGGGAGGACTCTGTCACAGAAAATAATAACGGGGGATTTTTTTTTACACACAAGTTAATGCGGTGCAATAATATGAAAGTCAATCAAAAAATACCGAGACTGATAGTATTACTCGTGTTCATAAACCGAGCATTGAAGTGCCATAGGATTCTTTTGTGAAGTGAGAAATAGAGAGTAGCACTTGAAGAAAAGGGACTAAGGATAAATAGAAGAAAACAGAGTATGGATTTGGAGGAACAGGATAAGGCATTTAACGTCAATAAACAGTTATATGTGGGGTTGAGAGTATTATGTACCTAGGATCATTTGTACAAAAGAGCAGTGGCTTTTTTGAGCATGTAAAATATAGGATTTTGTATGGCTGGATAAAGTAGAGAAGAGTTATTTATTTAATATAAGTAAAGTGGAGTAATTTTTTTAGGTTGATTTTAAAATACTATTAATACCATTATACATTTATATACAGATATACAAAAATTCGTAAATAAATTGAGAAGTGGTCTATGTTTTAAGAAGTATGGGCTTGTTTTTATTAGTTTAAGAGAACCTAAAAGGTACATCCAGCTCTGCCCATCATTAGAATACACTCTTTTTTGTTTTGTTCTTTTTTGTTGTAAAATCATTTAAACCTACTGCAAAATTATATTTTTAATAAACGTGACCTTGGAGACTTTTAGAATTATACTTATTATTATATTTAATGTTGTTTGAATATTTAGTAAATAATAAGAGGACGTGATATGGTTCCGTCTTACTAAATTAGACTGAATAGACTTATTATCAAATAATCAATAAATAAAAATCAATACATTTATATTTATTTGATTGATTTAATTGATTAAATAATCAATTAACAACAACAAGATAAGAAAATGATATGTGCATTCTTGGTGCATTTTTTTTCGATGTTTTAATTTTGGGCGCAATATACAAATAATTATTATATTGTGATATTTAACATATTCGTCTACCTCTTATTTCGTGTCTTTTAGGGTACTATGTGAAAAAATCGGTGAATTTTTACCAACCGAAAGTGGGTTTTTTTTTCTCGTCAGCCTTTTTTTTCGTCTGCGGGTTTTTAAATTGTATTCTTCATACGCCAATATTGAAACTGTCGTTATTTTTATTATCAGTATGGCGAATTACATGTCGGGAAAAATGGAATAAAACTCGCGTGCGTCGATTCGCGAATGCAATGATTACAAAACACGTACAATAGGTAATTGCGTTTTGGACGCTGGCAATAAACGATCCGGCCGTAATTGCGATAAAATCGCCAGAGTATCGAGTAACACGAGAGTCGCGACAATATAACAAATTGTTAACGATTACTGGCTCGTGCTGTGTAGACCACTCGCTTTATTATCATACATAAATGAATAAATGAATACATAATTACGTAATTTTTGTTTTTATTTTTTTTTTTTTATTAAAATCCGATAGAAAATTGTAATGTCTCGAACATGCCAATATAGACATTCACGATGTATGTGTCGATTTATGAGACGGTATTTTTACCGATTACTCCTGCGCATTTTTATAACCACCTACCGTAATATATTAGACTCAATAAAAAACAACACCCGTGAGCTTCGGAACTCCATCACTAAAATTGAATTCTCTTTCACCTATTTTGTATTATACAACTTAGGATAACAATGTACTTAACGTCTTTTTTACAAAACTCTCGAACAATAACGAAATTCGATCACGAAAATTAGTAGGGATAGAAGTTCAAATTTGAAACCCCCGTGAATGTACATATTTTACACTAACGTCATGCAAAATTGCATTCCCTCAGCATAATTCAGAAGATGTGTAGAAGTGTACAAAGATAAAGAAACACCGTTATCCCGCAACAAAATTAAATTAAATTATTAAAATCATATTGCAATTGAACCTAAATGTTTTCATTTTAAAATTATTTTTACTTTATATAATATTACAATTATAATGGGCGTAACTTAGGCAAACTTAGGTTTTTTTTTTCTTAAAAAAATACTTTTCGGGTTAAATGTTTTCGAAGCGACCAAATGACATCGCTTCGGGCGACGTACGTACGCGTGCGTAATTTGTTCATATCGTGAGCATTATTCGTGACTACCTTCAGAACAGAAATTGCATAGGTTACGCTTAATGTGGGCAATTTTTACGACGCTTAGATTTGTCAAAATCTGAAGAAGAAAAAACAGAAGTCAAATGAACAATTACAAACGTTTTGCCGGCTACAAAATCAAAAGACTACTACGCCGTAAAACGCATAATATCATGTACATATTATTATATTACATACGTCCGTTTTTCATTCCTTTTCGGCGTGTTACATTGGCCACTTGTTATACACCGCGCGATTCCGTTTTGCAATATTCCGGCAGATCTCAAGAAATCCGCCCGTCGCCGTCGGTATAGGTAAGGTATAACGAGGATTTGAACATATTCTCAGATACCGGATGTTCGTTAAAATGATGAATTATATCTTAGTTATCTCTTACGATATCGTATTATACTGCACACATCCGACGAATTATTAATATGAAGTATTCCCGCTGGGACGAGCATATAACATAATGTATAATAATAATATTGTTTGTTAATGCTGAATTACGACTTATTTATACCGTGGCTTACTGTAGACCGCGAGTTTGGTGCACTGCAGGATAAACGTGTATCGTATTATGTTTACAGAGTGCATGCCGTACGATTTATTCATCGATAATTTTCCGTTTTTCCGGACAATTTAACGTCGCGTGAGCATTATAAGTGTGCGGCACATACGCTTAAACGCATTTTTTTATGTGTGTTTACGTTCAAAAACCGACAAATGATAAATTAAAAATAAATATTAAAATAAACACCGGTGAACGGAAAAACTCCGACGCGTTATAAAGGGTCGAATTTACTTTAGCCTATTTTGTTTTATAGAAATAATAATATTTGTTGTTTTTTGTAACAAAAAATAATAATAATGTTAAATAAATAATCGAATGCTATTATATACAGTGTGATCACGATTTCAGATACCATTAAATATCTCACCCGGATGATTTTGTATTGAAATCGAGTTTTTGGGGATTGAAAGGAAGTATCGAAGTACACATTTTCAGACAAATTCAAATTGTTTAACCCTTTCGGTATGCGCTCGCACTAACAACCTCCTTTTTTTAAATGGTAACATCATTTTTTCTACAGATTAGGTAGTTGTTTTTTTTTTCTAAACAATTATTGTATCAAATTATTTTTTTCTAATTATAAAATTGACCAAGTTGGAATTAGTCGGAATTTGAATGTATGCATAATTCTTATAACGAAGTTTTAACTTAGAACTCTTGTAATTTATTCAATTAATGTGGTTTAACGAAATAAAAAACAAACATTTTACACCAAAAGCAATATTTAATTATTTGACACTTATTTTATTATTTATAGTAGTTAAAAGATAAAATTTCGTTAAAAGCAAATTATGTATAAACTAAAATTTCGGGTTACTCCAACTCGGTCAGTTTCGTAATTAGAAAAAAATACACTACCCGAATTCATAGGAATAAAATGTTGTTGCAATTTAAAAAAAAATACGTTTTATTACGCATGCGTATATCGGACGGGTTAAAAATATTAAATTCATCTGAAAATGTGTATTTCGGTACTTCACTTCATTTCCCGAAAACCTCATCTCAATGCAAAACCGTCCAGATGAGATATTTAATGATACCTGAAATCGTGATCACAATGTACAATATAATAATATTCGGTTAGGTTAGGTTTATTTACTGTTTTTTTTTTTTTTTTGTTACATATTTTAATCCACGTCCCTTCATGTATAACCTGCAGATCTTGTAAAAGTGAGACCTAATACACGAAGTAATATTTAAGGTGCTCTGGTTATTCGGTGAAAATAATTTAACTGAAAAATACCATCAATTATACTAGACAGCAACATAGTGCGTTTTACATTTTTTAAAAAATGTACACAAAATATTAAATCATGTCAAAGTTTCGGTGTTTCCAAAAAAAAAAACATAGGAATTTTTGAATCCGATTCTAAAACTAGGTGAATTCGTTTTTAAATAAAATTTGAATTTTATTTCGCATACAATACTTTCTCCGTCTTCCATACAAAAATATAGACTTAATTAATAACAAATTCCACATTTCAAAAGCCCGTCCGACAGAAATATTTTGCGTTACTCTTCGAATTGAACACACTATTTATTATAGACAGACGAAAATGATGACAACAATACAATAATGACGTATATACAGAAGAGGAACCTACCATCAAGTGGGTGGTTTTCGATTTGGCCTCGTTCGCGACTGTATTATAGACAACGGATTCGACAGTCATCTATCGGACGACCGAATCTATATTTCACAATTGATATTAATAATAATAATCGGTCGGAACAACAATCGTTGTGATTGCGGTACGAATAATACGAACAATAATGATTATATACGTATATTATAATAATTTCAAAATGCATCGGACGATATACTAGTACAGCGTTTATATACGCATAAAATATAATATATTATAGCCATACTTCGAACAAAGGTGGGGAAATTAATGCGTATAATTAATTCCAGTTAAATAAACCAAAAAAAAAGTACTATTTAAATTTGGCGAAAAAGAAATTGGACTAAAGTTAAGTTAAAAGTTAAAATACTAAAAATATTTTTCTCTTTTATATTCAGTTAAAAAAAGTTTTGTTTGCCTAAACAATGTACATTTTTAATTGTAATATGTAAATGGTAGTACGTATTAAATATCGAAAAAAAAACATCTATTTGTGACTAGTTAGGGTTTGATGTTTAGGTAAATTGATTGTAAAAAGTTAAGTTAAGAACTTATACTATCTAAATTGATAATAAAAATTATTAACTATAGTTAAGTTAAAAAATTTAAAAAAAATGAACTTTTAATTTTTTAAAAAATATAACTTTTTAACTAGTCATTATGAACCACCAATAGATAGATCTCAAAAAGGACTTCTCGGACAATTTGAACGGCTGATTTCCGTATTTAATTTTCCTTCGAGGATGTAGAGAAATCGGCCTACACAATATGGTATAGAGTATTTTATAGTGTATATATACTGAAAAAACTATAAATCACTATTAACAAAATTCGATTCTGAGCAAAATATTGTTACGTGTATTTTTTTCTTAAAAACAACCAAAAACCCAATACAAATATTACGATCAAATTACCAGTTTTTTTCATCAACTATAAGACCACTGTAAAGAAATTACCGCCAGAAAGCTTCAATTATATCGAAAATGCGACAAGAAAGTTTTTATAAAGTTTGTGATTTGCGTATGGTTTCTGGTAGTAAAGTTATTTATACAAACACAAAAAATAAAAAATAAAATAATCATAATTATTATTGTTAAACGAACATGTAAATCATTCAGAATCTAAAATATATAACTCATACTATTATACGAATTTGATTTACCGATTTTTTTTGTCGTCAAACAAAATTTCGCAAATGAAATCATTATAGGTATCTATTAGTAAGTGACTTTATAATTTTTGTCATCGAATGACCGCTCGTTTATTATGTGGCGCTAATTTTTCAGTTTTAAAAACCGCTATACTGGATACGAAATATGGTTGTAAGTTCGAAACAAAAAAATATCGGACCGATCGTTTTTGTCTGCAGAAAATATATTTTATCGATAGTTTAGCGGCAAACCGGAATATTATTAAATTATAATATATTATCTCCGTAAATCCGGTCGTCTGCACCAATAACTATACGATACGTTAGCGTTGACTACAGTGTAGTATGATAATATTATGAAATCGCGGAGGAAAATCAAGATCGTAAAATCCTACGACGACCACTCCGAAATATTATATTTTATGTCGACTATTCTTTTAGGAAATCGACTTTTTAGTGTTTTCCGGTCAGTTTTCGCGTGTGTATAATATACGAAAACGTGTCATCGTCGTAGCAGTAATTCGGATCGAAAACCATATAAGTCTGCAGTTTCCTATAGTGTCGGCGGTAGTCGCGGGATAAATAATTCATAAAAAAAAAAAAAGAAGAAGAAATCACATCGCTGCGGGTGTTTGGTTCAACGATAATTTCATCAGTCAGTATCATATACTCATAATATCATATTATAGCGTTTTGTGGTTTATTGATATACTTTTATTTACCACAATTTTATTATTCCATTCGCGTATTATATTATACAGCGTGCGTTTCAATCGAATTGTACCTAAGTAACACGAAATATTTCGGTCAGACGGTCCATCGAAATGGGTTTGTTTTTGTTTTAGGTGAATAGTGGCGGACATGTGGAATTTACCTGTAAATCGAGTAAATTTTTTATTACAACTAAAAAAAAATCATATAATATAAACATAACATAATAAATATGAAATATAAATAACAAAGAAACCCCATAAAAATCTAACGGTTCAGAAAAACCGAAATTGCTCTTTTCATTTGGTTACATTACTTAGTAACGGAAATAAAAATTTATAAAATAATTATTACCTCCATCCTATCTCTATCATGCCACTTCATATTATTACTTTAGAAGTGATTTATAGGCACAGATTTGAATATTCATTTAAAAAAAATTAAAATCCATTTAACAAAATTCTTTAAAGAACTTCTTTTTAGACATCATTAAAAATGTAAGTGCGTTAAATTTCTGGAACTTTAAATCCATTTTATGGAATGATATAACTGACTTATAGTATATTTTAGGTAACTTGAACATAGAATGGACACATCGTCCATAGTCTACCAAAGTTGTCAAAGTACCATTTGAAATGAGAGGGATCATTCGATGGACACACAAAATATATCTAGTAAACCTAGTATACATAGTGAGTACCTACTTTTATTATCATCAAATTTATAACTTCTCAAATAGGATAAAATATTATAGATAACAACTTTTTTTTAACTTAGAAGAAGTTGGTATTTTGAATCCAGAAAATTTGCACACCCTTCCGTCGATTTACTCATATAGGGAAACACCTTGTATCTCTTTCTCTATGTATGGTTTAAATCCGTAGATTGGTTTGCAGCTATTTTCCATTCTTCTCTATTATCCGCTTTCCTTTTCATTTCAACATGAGTTACAACCTTGGTCCTTTATTATCTGTTGAATATACTCTAATATTGGCCTTTACTCATGGTTCTTTCCCTCTACGCATTCTTCTATAATCACTTTTAAAATCCTTCACGTCACATTACATGGCCTATATATATTCGTTTTTTCCAACTATATTTCTCCATAGTAATTTTTCATCTGATATTTTTCTAGCATCTATCTTTTCATTGGTTACTCTGTTACATCCAACTTATTATTAACATTCTTATATAGCACCACTTTCCAATCGACTCTAGTCTATTTTCGTTCTATCACTGATATTGTCCAGGTCTCACACTCATAAAGTGCTATATTCCATACATACATCTTCAGTAGATTTCTCCTTGTTCTTAGGCTAATGTCTCTTTATATGTATACACAGATATATATTATTTAAATTGCATTATTTAAAAAAAACAAAAAAAATCAAATCGAAACGAAATCGTTGTACGAGATGTGATTTTTATGGATGTTTTGGGAGACTGTCAGGCGCGAAAACTGTCAAAACCTGACACGTGGACGGTATTCCCGGAATGTATCCTCTATTATAATATAGGCATAATAGTATTATTATCATCGCATGTTGTACTGCATGCGTCTGCAGGATGAAATTAAATAGAAAATTGCCAAAGGATCGCAGATACACTACGTGTAATTTTGTATAATATACAGTGTATCCCACCAGGTTCGACGGATTTTACGAGCACTGTTAATATTACATTTTATTCGATTTTTTTTTTTTCAATCGGTTTGACTTCGAGGGGGACATCGATTTGGAGAAAAATTGAATTTTTATTTTCATCCCTAAACACAAAAAAAAAAAATTATCTTTTTATTTATTAAAGAAGACCAACCGATTTCAAAAATAAGACGAAAAAATTTTAATATTAACAGCGCTAGAAAAATCCTTCGAACACGGTGGGACACACTGTCTTATATGTACAGCGATGTTCGAATGGGGAAAAACGAATAAAGTGTGTACCGCCGTGATGGAATTCGATTAAAAAAAAATCCCCCGTGTGTTACGCGCGTGTATTTAAACTATGTGTTATATCAAAACATTAAGTGTGTAACACGGATTCGTATGGCGGGGGAAAGGTTTGCTCATCTCCCCGTAAATACCGTCACACGTATAATTTGTAAATATTGCTCGTATGCTGTAATTGCCCGTTCGAAAACACGACAAAGATATATGAGCGAAAATTACGAATTGTTCGTACACGAGTTATTAAGTTGATATTTGTTCGGTCGTTCTTATAGAAAACAAGACTCACCCCGTCATTCAGTTAAGTTAACGAGTTAAAAACTAATAATTTTATTTAATTTTTTTTTTTTTTTTTTTTTCGAAAATCTAAATCAGTTATACGACTTGCATAATATTGTAACAGTTTGATTTGGTTTATTTTAAACTCTGAGCGAAGCGAGGAATGTATTGGTTTTACAAAAATGTTAATTTTTTTTTATCTGTGAACAACTTGTATACCACAATCTTGCTCCAATTAAATATAGCCTTTTTTTTTTGAAAGGAAATACGATCGGAGTGGTACTTCAAGAAGGTGATTTCTTGATTTTCCCAACTGTTTTTATATTAAATGGGAAAAACTGGAGAAAAAAATAGGAAAAACCGAGAAAAACTTAGGAAAATCGGGAAAATATGCGAAATGTTAAACAAATATTATCAAAGAAATTATTTAATGCATGTGAAATTATTTTACCATAATATCACATATATTATGTACTTGAAAATACAACACTATTAATGGAACTCCGCTCAGAATTGTTTTTCGTTTGCAATAGTTAATCATTGCGTACAGATATACATTGAAACATGCTCTACCTTCTCAATTTCTCACCAACAACGTAGGTGTGTGTCTCACCCACATACGAAATAGGGTTCAATCAAAATGTCCGAAGGTAAAAATATCTGGAGGTAAAAAAATACAATACCTATATAATTATAATTTATAAACATAAATAATAAATTATATACAATTTTAAAACGTGATAATAATATTAATACGTACGATAATCGTCTTAATTTTGGTTGCGTTAAAGTAATAAAAATGACAACCATAAAATTAACCAAAAAGCAATGTAAACATCGTTTAATTAAAATTAAAATTAAAAAAAGTAAATCACAATAAAATGTTCTACTCTACTATACAACATGAATTAAATTTAAGGACATTTTTTAGTTAAAAATGAATTTGAACATTCAACTATGAATGTGATATCAACGCTTAGGTTTATGATTATTTTTATTTTAGTAACCACGAACAGTGTTAATTTTCGCGAAATCCATACGTCATTATTGAGTATAATAAAAAAATGATTATATTTTGTAGAATAATGGTATCTAATTTATATATTCAAGTAGTTCTAACGGATTGCCAATTTAATAGTGTATTATTAGTTTTAAAACATTTGAAATTAATTTAATGTAAAAAACGTATATCATAGTAAAAATTAATCATCTAAATTGTACGTTTCAACACATTACGCCCCCAACCTTAGCGAAAGCAAATAAGACACGGTCAGTGGCGTAGCCAGTAGGGTATTTGGTTGTTGTAACTCGTTTCACCGATTTTATTTAATGTTATTTCGGTAGACGGTGTTTCGTGATCAATTTTCCAGAATTCCATGGCCGTCTATTTATTTGTTTTGCATGCCGAAAAAAATACCGCACTTATAGCGTACGCAGTTGTAAAAACGCAGTCGCTCAAGCGGTTCCGGCCGGGAGATTGTTGATGTTGTGAAGAGCTGTGGTGGGGGGGGGGGTTGTTTTGNGTTGTTTTGAGGGGGGGGGGGCGGTTATCGAAATTTCGCGGTCATTTTTCGGTAACACCTCGGCGGCGGCGGGGCGCGAAAAACAAAAAACTCATATTATGACACAAAAACAACAATAACAACAGCGATAATGCGTATAATCGGACAGCGGTTGCTGCTGCGGCGGCGGCGGCGGCGGCGGAGGCGTGAGGTGCGTGCCGTCGCCGTGGGAGTAGGAGAAAGCGAAGGAGGAGAAGGAGGAGGAGAGAGACGATCGCCTCGCGAGTCGCCCGGCGAATCGCACGCACGCACCACGCACACACATACACACGCGTTCGCGCGCGCGGCACACACTGGCGCACACAAACGCACCGCACCGGTACACTCGCGCGGCCCGACGCGGCGCATGCGGCGGCGGCAGACGATCGCGGCGCGACCCTTGTCGGTTGCGTGTGCTCCTCTCTCGGCGCGGTCAGTCGCCGTTAACGCACGCCGGACGTGCCTGTCGAACGCGCCCCGCCGGTGGTCGTGTTTTCGTCGTCCCTCCCGCGGAACAATTCTCGACGCGTCGTACGTACACGAGACACCCGCGCGTGTCGCGGAACCGCATTAATTGTTTTCTATTTCGCTCGTTGTTCCCGCCACCGAGTGCCGGCAATATGTCGGGGTTTTTTCGCTTCGGTTTTTAAATTTCGCGTCTCCCGATATTATCGCGCGGAAATCGAACGACAACAATCGCTATTGCCGTTAATTATAAACGGTACGCACGCTCACCCGTTCCTCGTTAGCGGCGCGGTGCGAATTTAGCCGCGCGCGTTTTTTGGCCCGCGGGCGGGCGCCGTGTGTGTGCTCCACGCGCGTAAAACACGTCGCCTAAAGTGTACTGCTGCGACGCGGAACGGATTACGCCGCACGCGGAAACCCGAACGATATCCGAAATATCAGTTAGTACAGACAATTAATTTAAATAAATTGTTAATGGATCGTGGCGTATTCAGGGACACATCACGTCCGTTTTACGCGTGTCAATTATTAATAATGTTTCCGATGTGCGAGTCGACGGAATAACATTACTGGTGTTTAACAGGTACTCCTTGCCGATTGACAATATTTAAACTCCTCGGGACAGCGTTTACTAGTTTGATCGTATTACTATTTGACGATAACCGCTCGAAAATCACGTTTTTTTTTTCGAATCGTGTATACTACATAGTATTATTCGTGTGTATCACTCTAAACCCCTCTCACCCCCCTTTCGAAATTATTTGTGCAACGATTTGGCGATACAATATGTGCTTTTTTTGGTTTTCGATGTTACTTTTTCGCGATGACTCGATTAAAATATGAAAAAAAAAAAAAATCAAATCTGAACAAACGCTCCCGTAGTGATGTAAAATAATATTATTTTATCCGAAAGGTTAATGAGTTCGAAATGTAAAGGTTAACTTAATATCTTTTAACATTCGATTTCTTATTAAGTTATTTATTTTTCGTTAACCCGAGGTACGTCATAACGAATTAATTCTTAACTATATCGCATCAAGTTAATATCGATTTGAATTTCTTATAATTTCAATACGATCTAAAAATGCATACACTAATTGAATACAATATAACAGTATAATCGTTCTTTTTTTTTTTTTTTTTTATTTACTCGACAACTTTTGTGCATAGGTCAGACTTTAAGACAATAATTTGATATTCCCACGGAATAACCGTCTCCGTTTCCGCCGTGTTCAACATTGACGACCGTTATTTAAAAAGAAACTGACTACAGATTTCTATCGTTTTACCGGGTATAACAACGAATACTTAATAATAAAAAAAAAAAAAAATTCAAATTCAATATGTTAAATTTACACGCTAATTGAATAATTTTAAAACTGATATTAGCTTAACATTTTCCGATACGTAAATATATAACTTGAAATGTCACAATACAAACATAAAATTATTCAGAGACTAAAAATAATAATAATTTCGTTTATTACTATCCTCCCCCTATTATCGTATAATTAATATTCTAAACGTACATTAAAAGTTTACCGGATTTGGTACACATATAGATTTTAAAAAGGCTGTTCGATTGAGGATAATTGCTAAAAAAAATTACCCAGATGAAGTTACGAGATACGTAACAATATTTTAATTATCTAGACAAAGATAAATGATCAGCAACTTTTTATCTGTATACAGTTTAGTTTTTTACCTATCATTAAAGTATTGATGTAACTGAATGATAATATTACATTTATTGAACCATACATAAATTAAACATTTTACCTATTATTTCTAGTAAATATATATATCTTTGCTGGGCTGGCCAAGATAATAAATTATATTATCTCAATTATGCTAAGTTAATTAAAAAAAAAAATAACGAGTTAACACTTAAAAAGTTAACTGTTGTATAAATAATTAAGTTAAGTTAAAAGTTATTTTGAACATTTAATTACTATTTAAACTTTTTTTTTATACATAATTGTAATTACTATAGTAAAAATGATATTAAACCTGAGTTTTTTTTCTTTACCAAAAAAAAAAAAAAATATATAAAATTAAGATCAATATTATACACGATATTAATATTTAACTGAAGATCCAAACTCTACATACATTATTATTTTAAAAAAATAGAAAATAATAATTTATTATAACATCGTACGTATTCAAGTAATGCGTATAAATTGTAAATTTAAAAAAAAAAAAACGAAACTAACAAACGCAGTGAAATTTAAATTTAACTCGTTATTTATGAAGTTAAAATAAAACTAATAAAATGATTTAAAATTTAAGTTAATACGAAAATGAAATGTTAAAAATCAAAATTAACTTTTGAACTCGTTATTGTCCAGGCCTGTATCGCTGATCCAAGGAAAGAAGTGCTTTAATCAATTTTCAGTAGTTCTTTATTACAATTTTCTATAATTTAATTTCTCCCTTTTATTTTTTAATTTATATTGCACAAAGGCCGAAATTGTATTCGTTTTCATAATATAATGTGTGTACCATTAGTATTAGTGTGTTGGTTTAAGCGTATTTATTTTCAAAATTAAAGTCGCTTATATTGAAAATAATACGAAATTGGCTTAGACCGACCTTTCCTATTACCTGTTTCTTGATAAAAGATAAAAATTTACCTATCTATAGATAAAACACAACACTGATTGTTAATATTCCGCACGCACGTATAATCGCTGACGACGAGTGACAACGCGTACTGCAGCACTACATAATATTATACCTAATATTCTATAATATGGCCAGTGATGTAGTGTTTTTTTTTTTTTTTTTATACTTTTTCCCCACGAACGAGAGGGGGAACGCCACCGTTCATATCGACAGGTTGAACATTTTTCGGATTATTATTAACGCGAGTGCGCGCGTGATTGTATAAGTAGTTTTTTTTTTATTATTATTATTATTTGGCAACGCGTTGTTTGAAAAAAAAAATACACTGTGTAAGTATCTGCAGTTTTTTTTTTCACCGTGTTTTCATATATATCTACCGTATTTTAGACCAAAATATTGTAAAGGTAAAATATTTTTAATACCGGTAAGGTTTGGTAAATTATTCCTAATACCGGTAGATACCAGTTTCGCTAAACTTAAATCTATTTATTATTATTTTACGAGTTATCAGGCTCGAATAATCAGTGGCGAACAGTTATGAACAACGGTCTACGGCACGTTTCGATGATATTGTAGGCACTCTTCACCCATACCCCGTTCATAAGAAAATGACCCCATCATCTCGCATCTTTTTTAAAATCGTTATCCCTTTTAAAAAATGTCCTTGAGTCGACGAATGAAAAACAAATGTAACTATATTATTGTTATTGTATTTGGATAAAAAATATCGATTATATTTCCCAAAACAGAAAATATTATTCTGCTGGTATTATATACTTAAAGTTGCAATGAGTATGAAAAACACTGCGTACACTGCACATTATATTTCAACGAAAGTATTTGCGATCTTTCGCGCATTCTTTTGGGATGTTATTATCTCGTCGAACATCTAATTTCGTACAACTCCCTAAAATCCCATAATACTTCCGTCAATCTCTTTTCCATTTTCGACGCGAATTTTGAAATTGTTGAAACCATTATCGGTTTTATTTCGGAAGATTGTTTTATTATTGAATATTTGTTGTGTTATATATTATTATTAATATTTATTAATTGTTTCACATTTTTTTTTTGTTTGTTTCCTATCGTAATATTTAACTGTCACACTGTATAGTTTAACATAATCAGATAAATAAATAAAATTAAACTGTCCCAGGATAATGGGGACCAGTGCAGCCACTGTTATTGGCAATTTAATGTATACCTGTAAAGAACGATAAACCATTGCTAACGAAAAAACGATTCTGAGGGGAGTTCAGTTAATAGTGATGCTTTGTCAATAATGTATGATAATTATGTCAAATTATGGTAAAATAATTAAATAGGCATAATATATTTTCTTTAATAATATTTTTTTAATGTACCGATTTTCCCAGTTTTTCACATTTATTTGGAAAACTCTTAGGAAAATCAAAAAATTATCGCCTTAAAGTACCTTCCTAATCAGATTTCCTTTCAGAAAAAATGTTAACATTTTAAATTCGAGCAAACTTTCTGGTAGACAAGTTGTTTACAGGAAAAAAGAAGGCCGTAATATTTTTAACCAATATCTACATTTCGTACATTTTTCCATTTTTTTTCGGTTTTTCAAATTTGTTAAGAAAACTCCTTGGAAAATAGAAAACTGATATCTTTAAAGTACCTTCCCACATCGATTTCTTTTCAGAAAAGGTGCTACACTTAAAAATCGGAGCAAGATCTCTGGTAGAAAAGTTGTCCACAGGGAAAAAAAATGAACTCTTTTGTAAAACCATAAGCTTCTTCGGTTCACTCAGAATCTAAAACCGTTCATACAGCTATTACATGAACGAAAGTGAAAACGCCGCGGTACTATAAACTACATTATTATTATTATAATACGGATTTTATTCGGTAAAAAGTCTACGCGAACCCGGAGAGTGGTGAAAAAAGTTTTGTCGATCGGGCGAGCGGGCGTATCGTCGCGGATGTATAGTATTTTTCGATATGAAAGGTTAAACTTTCAAAAGTCAAAGTTAATCCGAAATTACGATGACGATTGTGTTGACATTTTTATTCGCTCACGCGTTCGTGTTATTACATTATACATTATTCGATATTTCCAATATTTATATATACGAAGTTCTGTTTTCGGGCAAAAGTGTGAAAAACACGGCGAGCGACAATATACTCTGATCACGTGTGAATTTCATTATATATATATATAGTTTTCAATACAAGCAAATTAAATTTCGAAAATTGCTAAAGGGCCTACCTAACTTAAATATTATGTTCTAAATGCCATAAGCCATATTATGTAATTATATTATAACTTACGCATTTTTTTCCGAACAAGAAGTGAACCATAGCTTTTAAATTCGAGAGATATCCCACGAAAATAACTATATAATATATATTATAACCGTTGCAATGTATCATGATATAATAAAGATAAATTAAATTTTTTTTTTTTTCTTATGTACATATTTTTCTCAACGATAAGGATTACCAATATTAATACTCGATTTAAATGTTTATATTTTGGTAAAAAACTAAAAAAATAACTTTCTATTCTTGAACAATTTTAAGATAGCCATTTTATAGTGGTGTTTATATTTTTCTGGAAATCTCTGGAAAGTTTTAAGTTTTTCTGTTTATTAAATTCATAATTTTTAATAATTTTTTAAAGTTTGGAGAATATAAATTAAAATTATGTTGCAGTCTGCAATTGCATTCACTAATTGATTATTTTTATGGCTTATTGACTGTAATCACAAATTTAATGAAAACAATAAGTTGAATCATAAAAATGTTCAAAGAATAAAATGTCGCAATGGCAGTTTTTATAGTTTCGCTAATTACAATAGGTGATGGAGGTAATTTACAATTAAACATAGTACGATCATTAACAACATTTTAGACACTGAGCGAAGCAAGGAATGTATTGGTTACACAATGATGTTTATTTTTTTTTATATGCTGTGTACAAAACATACTACCAAAAATTTTGCTCTATTTTCAAGTGAAGCACTTTTTCTGAAATAAAATTTGACTGTAGTGGTACGTTTAGAAGACTTTTAAAGTACCTACTTTTTCGTTTTAAACTTTAAATATATTGGTACATTTAAGTTTTCTTGATAAAATTATTTTCAGGAAATATGCTATTTACACATCATGGTCGGAGAAAGATTTCTATTAGAAAAGTTGTAACAGGTAACAGTTGTAACTCGTATAGTAAAAATAATCCACGCAATATAAAAAAAAAATAATAATTATATTCTTGTGTAATATTCTTATACTTGCGTATTGGGTAATAACTATTATCACTTGCTCAAATTAATAGTCAATTTGTAAGCGTTTTTACGGAACGTTGTTGCATCGAAAAATAATCGTATATTATTGTTATTTTTTTAACGTTTTTGACCCCATCACCGTTGTAGAAATTGTAATTTATTATCATTTGGATGTTAATAATTATACATCAATATATCGTCGCCGTCACATAAAAAGTCACCAAGTGATTTAAAAGTTTAGATTTTGTTTTTCTTTGCATTACGAACGAAGGTAATATTTGTAATTTAATTAAGTAATTCGGTAATATTGTGTTTATTTGTTCTACCTACGGGAAAGAAAAATCTAACTCGATTTGTTAGGTCTAACTCAAATAATTATTTTTCCTGGATAACTCGTTAATATTCTTTAACAAATGTATCCGTAAAACCAAAAAAAATAAAGTAGAAGGTCTATAATAATTAATACCTACTGCGGGTTTTGGTATTTCGATAAATTATTATAATATAAACCACTGAAATTTAATATACGGGAACGACATAGTTTCCTTATAAATATATTATTAATTTATTATATATTATTTTTTTATTATTATTACAGTAAATCTAAACGATTGGTCGTAAATATCCGCAGTGCCGTTGGTACTTGACGTGCTATAAACAATTTAGGGGAGGATCGAAATAATTTTAGTCTCGCACATAATTTGAATAGGATACCGTATTCTCTTTAAAAAAAAAAAAAAAGAAGAGAATGTTTGAATATTGCAAACACCTAGTTTGACAAGCGTATATTATTTGATAGCTCCATGAGTAGGCATAACTGCCGTTTTATTTTTCTTACGGTAAAATGAAAAATAATGTTTTTTAGGTTCTGAGCGCAACGAGCGATGTATTGGATTTACTATGATAGGTGCGAATGTTCTATGTTTCTATGTACACATATTATTTGAAACAGAAATAATATGTATAAAAACTCAAATTGTATAGATTTCAACAGATGAGCTATTCTTATAACAGTAAAATTACACTTGAGTCCAAGTGAATCGTATGTATTCTTTTGTGACCTTTAAAAAAAAACTATGTACAACCTCGTGACTTTCGAACTTAATGAGTAAATGGGATTTATATGAAAGTGTTGTTACTTTCCTTGTGTTATTTAAATAGAAAAACTAAATATGTAATAAGCAAGTTCTAAAATTTGTTTTTGGTGTTACATGTCCACATAATAAATAAATTGTAATTAATAAAATAATAAAGTAAATACAAAATTATTATAAATGGTTAATACTCGTAAATACTTATAAAAAATAAATAAATAAATGGGTTGCACATTTTTATTTATTCATATCATTGATTTAACACGAATGGAGAGGAATTGTCCAGACATCTAAAAGACCCTCTCTTGCTTGCGCTACTGGAAGAAAATTTCAGGTGTCTGCGGGCCTAAGACCATTACCTACTTGATTGAAATAATAACAATGAAATTGCAATAATACCATTATTGTGCAAATGTTCCAGTTTTTCCCGAGTACTTTTTACCGAAAACTTATAAAATTAAAAAAACAACCACTTCGACGCACTGACTAAATTTACAATATAGGTTCCAGAATAAATTGTCCCCGAAATCGATCGATCGTCGGCACCAAATTTCTGGTAGTTAAGTTAATTACATTTCAGAAACGAAACAAATGTAAAACTAATACGCTCGGAATCTACGTATAATAAATACGGCGAACAATATTTTGAAAACGAACCGTTTATACGAGACAAATTTATAGTTTCGAATTTACCGTTCAAGGCGGTAATATAACGCAGTGATTTTTATATTTTTCAAGTTTTTTTTTTCGCTTTAGCCGTTTAGTTTTATACGCGGACTCGATCGAATAGCGTACTACTCGTCAGATAATAAAACCTACGCTTTTACCGTTCACGAGTATATACTATTTTATATTGACTATTATCAAGGCGCGTATTATATAGTTCAAGAGGTGTATAGGTGTATAGACGCCTATCCAAAATCCATTTGAACGCACCCGTATGGTCAATTGACTTTTGGAAAACACCGAGACTCGTAATCGCGACCAGATTTCATACGTCGGATTAGAAGGCTAGCGCATATTGTTATTACGGCGACGGCACAAAACGAAATAATATCGTAAAAATGCCTACACCGGAGGGTGATAAAAAAAATATGTATACGAACAATAAAATCAACGCCCCGATACGAATAATATAAGAATAATAATAATAGTAATAATAACGATATAATATATACAAGTAGGTATACCCGTCGAGTCGTAAAAATATGTTCGATTGAAAAAATATCACTCGAAAATAAACGTCGCTTAAAATAAAATAAAAAAAAAAAAAAAAACGTAGACGCTATTTATCACTTTATTATAAATATTATTATCGCCGTCGATATTTCATGTCAGAATGCCTGTTATGGATGTAATGCGAAGAATATGTGCCTATTCGTAAGATTGTGATTGTTTTTTTTTTTTTTTGTGAGCCTGTAAACAACTTTTCTACCAGATATCTTGCTCCGGTTGACAACTTTATCGAAACTCTCCGAATAGCATTTTTAATCTAGTTGCTGCATTTAAACGATCGTTTTTTTGATTTCCCTGTATGGTTTTTTCAATAAACGCGATAAACTAGTAATTGTGGTGCAAATTTTTTTGATTTCTGCAGAGTTATCTTTACATCAAAAACAAAAATACGACTAGGAATACACTGCTCAGGATCGTTTTTAGTTTAACAATAGTTTACCGTAGGCGTGCAGATGTAAATTCCCTTATTCCGTCTTCCGTCCTAAAATATAACGATACACGTATCAACTATGTATGTCAGCTATTTTTTATATACAATTCAATAAATTATATATTAATAAATATATGTATTAATCCGCCGATAATATATAACTTTTTAGAAATATATTTTTTAAATAAGTGCATTTGTGTGTACTTACAAATGAAATCTGGTTGGAAAACCCATTTCCGAAAAGCAATTTCGATAGTAATATTATTGTTTAGTACCGTTTTTTTTTTTTTTTTTTGCCGGATTCTTGGGCGGTAAGTATATATATAATATAAAATATAATCTCACACTGTCTGTATGAAAATATAATAATAAATAATATACAGTGATAATAACGCGTGGTGTACGACATATTTTTATCGAATCGATTCGTTTCGCTCTAAAACAACAACGCGCAGCTCGGGTCACTATCGGGTCGATCGCTCGGAAATTCGGCCACCAGTCTTGAAAAAATAAAAAAAAAAAATAAGTGCGGTTTTCGAATACAATTTTCCGTCGTTACATTAACGTATTATACGGTCGGTTATTGTTAATACGTTTTTTGCTTTTGTTTTTTTTTTATTATATTTAAAATAAAGAGTGATATTCGTGACACTATTATATTATAACGCAAAAATAAAATAGAAAATCGAATACTGAATAAAAAAAAAAAATAGGTAGTTGATACTGCTGATGGGTGTGCCGCTGGTATAAGTGGAAAATTGGGAAGATAGGATACATACAGCAATATTATTTTTATCCATATGCAACGATAAACCATTGCCCGCGAATGAAGTTTGAAGTGAAGTTTGATTAAACATATTTTAAAATGCTATGCATTTTATGAAAACTGTGAAAATCACGAAATTTCTTGTTCACTATTTTCCGCATTATGTGTGTTTAAAACTTGTTGACTCCATAAAAATGTTCCATAATTTGAGTTGAAAAATACGGTCAATAATTACAATTTGTTTTGTAGTTACGAGATAACACAATTTTCGATTTAAATTATTCAAAAATTCAATACACATAAACCGAACTCTTTCCAGAATCTATCGTAGCTTGCATATTATACGCGAGGTATGTAAACAATTTATGATTCTGAACTTGTATTGAATTGTAAAATTTAAATTTTCCATTTCGTTTTAACTCTTTAAATGTTATTAACCAGAGAATCCGCACAGCAATGTTTATATTGCTGTTCATAACAAATCTGGAAACCGGATATTGGAATAGCCTTCAGTAGGTACGTCGGTCTCGACCGTCGCAATATTTTGTAATTTCCCGAAATGCCGTCATTTAAGAGAAATTTTCAATCGTGGAAAGAGGAAACCGTCACAAGGATTTCAGTCAGGCGAACAAGATGTTAGGCTGCTTAGCTCCTCGTCAATCGGAAAGCCAATTCAGTGTGTTGCCAGATTTCTACGCCGCCAGTCCAATTATTTTGTTTACACACCTCGTAAATTAATGTACCCTCTATACTATGATACGGTTCCTTCCCAACTATACACCCACACCAGCGGTACACCCGCGGCGCAACGTATTTTACTGGTTTCCGTAAGGAAATCAACCGTCAACGTTCGCTCGCGGCGGATTTGTCCCGAGCCGAGTACACGATACGCGTGGCGCAGCCGCGATGAGGGGGACCGCGAAGGGTTTCGAACGAAACGCGCGTGAACTATCGCCGTAAACATAAATATTACAATATTTTAAGTGTGCGATGGTACGCTCGAGCGTAAGTGCCGCAGTCTCCGGGCGGTGCAAGTGGTGCGGGGACGTGTAAATGCGGACCGACAAGTGCGATTCCGGACGGTTAAATTTACCACAATATACGATTATAATAATTATCGAGCCGTCACGGTTTCCCCCGCTCCCCAACGACCACGTCCGCTCGGAAAGGCAGGGCGTACAATAATTTGACGACGATTATCGTTGTTATTATTATTATAATAATTTACGTACCCGTACCGTATAAAGCATTCGGGACATGGTTCGTGCCGAGGATTTCCGAGGGTTTCGGCCGATCGCGAACCTGTTGTCAGGGTCCGTTCGGACAGCGCATCGGTGTAGTAGGCATACCCTACGCATTACGCGTGCATCGTCCGCGCGCCGATTCGCTACGCATCGTAATGACGTTGTTCCGCGTTCGTTTGTCACAAGCTGCGCGCATTCAGGATACGATTTTCGGAAGGGGGGGGGGAGCGGCGGGTTTAAAATATTTTTAATACGTGAACTCGTTGTTGGTCTTTGATATATTTTAAATATATATATATATCTACTTTCAAAATCTCGTGGGGGGGGGTTTATCCCTGACCCCCCCCCCTGTATACGGGCTTGGTTCGTGATAAACTGTATAGTAAACTGTAATGCGGTGCATACTTATACGGAACGATTGAAAACAGAAAAATAAACGAAACAATAAACACCGCCATATTTTGGTACACGGCTGCAACACTCACGCAGTTGTAGGCGGCCGGGAATGCGGAAGATTAGAAAATAACTAATCGTTTGTTATTCGAGCGTCTGTCCGTTTATGTAAAACAAACGGCAAATCATCGGAAACGAATAGAACGATTCTGAGCAATATAACCGAAGTTCGGTAAAAGGTGTCTCGGTAAACAAAAATTGAACATATTTGTCATTAATAATTTGTTCTACGATAATATTTGTAGTTTTACATCCTTGTAATTTCAGTCATTGAACTGCACTCTGGTCAAAAAATTTGTTTTCTGGGATAAATCGACGAGCTTTAAAAACTTTTTTTATTTATGTGTACAAAAAAAACAACTCATTTTTAACAACGCCAATGATTAAATTGTAAGTGAGAAGTGAAATGAGGATTTGTAAAACTTTTAAATCATTTTTTTTGTTCGGATATTTTTGTTGAAATACCTTTTTCGAAACCTAAGTGCAGTATGAATGACCATTGTGTATTTTCAACTCAACTAAATTTTATTAAAATAAGCGCAATTTGACCCTGTATTCTCAAATAATTTTTGTTCAGTGTAGATAACTCTGCACCGTTTATTTAGATTACACCGGTTTTTTTCCGCATCGAATCGAATAATAATTACTATCATTTCGTTATTTATGATTAATAATCTGATGGATCCATTACCTACAGTCCGTGTATTATGTTGTTATACGGTCGTACCTACACATAGTGTAATAGTATAATAGTTGTGATCGACTGTGAAAAAGTCATTCGCTTATAATACCACACTTTTGAAATAATTAATAACTCCGATGTCGGGTTCGAACTATATTACATTATTATAATACCTTTATATATGTATATAAGTTTAATAGTAAAATAAGTCGCCGCTTTTTTTTATCTTTTTTTTATATATTGATAAATTATATTAAAAAGGTCTCGCGAGAGCAAAACGTATATTGTACAGGTACACTTTAGACAAAGTCGTTTGGCGTAAATTATAATACTCATATTATTTCACGACCGCGCAATAATATTTATCTCTGTACTCAAGGAGGTTTTAACTAGCGCAGTTGAGTTTATCTCATAGATAAAGTTATCTGAAACATAACCTAGATAACGCAAATGTCGTATCTTTAATTTTTTTTACGTTATAACTAATACACACTAAGTGAGTCATTCCTACTATTATACTTAGCGTTTATACAATAGTTATATACTATCGTTTTTTAATTTTTTTTTTTTTTTAATCACGCTTTAACCTAGGTCATTCACAAATATGTTGTAATATTATAATTTGTATAGATATACTATAAAAATCAATTTTTTCATGGCAAAAAAAAAAAAAAAAAAAAAACAAACAAATATTAGAGAAACTTAACTCATAAAATATGTTTTGAATCTGCATTGCCTATTATACTTTGTATACATAATATTTTTTAGAATTAATCTTTATAAATTATCTTTATTATATTTGTGCGTTACCTAAATAACTGAAACATTATCTGTCACCTATAGCCATTATCTTTGTCATTTATCTAGATGAAAAATATAATGGTTATCTTTTCCAACACTAACGGTTTTAACGCAGGATATTATATGATACATTGTATATTATACACTATTAAACCTTTATCGAAATTTATCGTCTACTTCTATTTTATATGTGGTACCTATGTGAACGCACCTACCGCCTACCTATTATTTTTAACGATTTTATCCCTCCCCTCAAACTCCCGGAAAAAAAATAAAACCGAGAATATATTTTCTTTGATTTATACAAATACCTAAATTATATTTTATATTATTGTAATCGAGTAAATCGAAAACGGGCATATGCTTATCGAATATTATTATATAGAACTTATACAATGTTAAATTTACCTGCGAATATAATATATTATATGTACTGCAATTTGACTAACGCGATGTTTCGAATTTATATGCACGGTCTATATATTATTATTATATATTATGCGAGGATTCGTATTGGCACGGTGCAATATTTCAATTCGAAACCGTTTTGTATACTATACTTGATTCACGAGATAGGTACCTATTTGGCCGTAATGTGATAATATTATAATATATACATATATGGATGATATACGTATAATATTGTCGTTATTGTACAATCTATAATATTATATAGAATCTACTGTTTCAATAGCGTTTACCGTAATGTCTATACGGCTTGATTACGATTCCGGGTAAACTAAATACTTATCGTTAGATAGCGTTGGATTTAAATTCCGTTTTATGAAACGCACACTTCAGGATAAGTAACAGTTATCCACCGTATTCGTGCGTGCTTAATACAAATTAATTTTAGATTCTGAGTGTAGCGAAGAATGTATTGGTTTTACAATGATGTTTATTTTTTTTATGTGAACGCTTTTTCTACCAGACAGCTTACTCTAGTTATCAAGTGTGGCACCTAATCTGAAAGGAAACGTTCTTCGCGTGGTACTTTAAAGTAGTCATTTTTTGAAATGCTCATTGTTATTCGAGGTAAAGGGGAAAACCTGATTATTTAGGTTAAAAAGATTGAAAGATTAAAAATAAGATTGTCATTGGCAACCGTTTTTATTTATTTTTTTGTTATTAACTTTTTATTATTTTAAATAATCTTGTTTAAACAATCATTGTTTTCATGGAAACGTACATTGTCGTAATTGTTTTACTGTAATATGACATAATTGACAAATTAACACTATCATCTGAACTCCGCTCAGAATCGTTTTTTTTCGTTAGCAACAGTTTGTTGTTGCTTACAGATAATCATTAAATTCCTATCTGTCTCCTACTTTTTCAACTTCCCACTTACAACAGTGGCTGCACCCACGTACGAAGTATATCCGTTTTTTTTTTTTTATTAACACGTCTGTTTTTAACACTTGATTTTAAGTCCCTTTTTTTTAAGTGACTGATCAACACAATATTTGAGATACAGCTATATAAATTTTATTGAAAAGTTAAAAAATTTAAAAGCATGACTTTAAAAATGAATTAATTCGACTTTTTTATAAATATAATCATACAACATATGTTTTTTTTTTTTTTACTGTTTTAAGATGGCTGTATCTCAGTTCATTCCTGGTGCAAAAAAAATGTCTATTGATTAATGCCGTTTGACAACAAATAGTACTATTTAGTCTTATAATGTAAATAATTGGTTTTGTAATTAAAAAAAAAGGCATTTATATTTTGTACGGTCACAGGGAGAGTTTAAACAATTTTAATTTATCTTAAAGTATATCTATTTCAGTATTTCCTATCACCTTCCAAAAACGAAAATTAAATCTAAGGTCATTCGGTTGAAATATTTAGTATTACCCGGAAACATAATCACACTTTATATTGAACCGAATTATAATTTTGAAATTAATTAGATACGATATATTCATAGGTTTAGTGTTAGATTTGATCAACAAAATATATGTAGATACAGTGGAATGTGACATCAAAGAGACCACACGTATAGTTTGGTCATATTAACCATCACCCGTTAGGTTTTATCTACACAACATACAAAAAAAAAAAAAAAAAAAAAAAATGCTGACACTGCTGATGGGCGTACCACTGTTGTAGGTGGGAAGCTGGAAGATATGATAATATACGGAGCAATTTAACTTATATCTGTACGCAACAATCGACCATTGAAAAAAAAAACGATTCTAAGCAGTGTATTATTTGTCACATTTTTTCCCTTGTTTTAAAGGTAACCCCAAAATCAACAAAGAATATACAAAAAATTAATAGTTTTTCCCATGTCATATTTAATTTATGATTGAGAAAACTAAAAAAACGATTTCCGCAACTCAATCAACTGGGTCAAAAATGGTATAAGAAAATTTACCCATGTCGTCATATAGGTACTCAGTAAAACAAAGAAAATCAAAACATATTTTACAGGAGAAGTGGAAAAAAATTTACCAAAACAAGTCAACATTTCGAGGATTTTCTGGATAGCCGACGATAATATTTTCAACGTTGATATATTTTATAATATTATGTTCAACTTGTATAGCTAAATGTATCACTTATTACCAAGGCTATCGCAACGTTGCATGTATAAAAAAAATATGTCAAAAATAATTTTGTATTTAGCCAACGAGAATTCTATACATTCATTTGAAATTTTTTTTTGTTTATATAGGATAGGTACTCGTCAACATAACAGTGATCAGATAGAAGAACGGTTAAGAAACGAATAATTGAGATAATAACAGTTCCATATGGATTTAATATAGGTGAGTACGAAACAAAATACGATATTTTATACTGAATTAGTACAAATAATTAATTAACATTAAGCGTGAAATCGATTAAGATAATTTTTACAATATACAAAATTAATATTCCAAAAAAAAAAAAAAAAATGCCCGCAAAGGAGTCAATTTGTAGTACATTGTTTTATAAGTTTAGCTTCTGTAATTTTTTTCCCTTCATTTTTTGGTCTAAATGCCATAATTGTATGTACAAGGTGATCCATTTAAGTGGATACACTAATTTTCTCGAAAAGTATTAATATTTTTCAGAATTTGAATCTTTTGATTTCCATCGACGAGATTGACGAGACTAACTAATGTTTTATCTATGTCTTAAGTATCATCGCGATGTACGTTTTGTTAAGTAAATAAGGTAGAAGTCATATTTATTATAAATAAACAAATTAAGCATTAAACCATTAAGCAAATATGTTATTATTTTATTTTACTGTATTGAAAACTTTAAAAAATTGACTAAAGCCCTTCTCCACTGGGACTAAAAAATTATACTCCACTAAAACGCTGGTAAGATTCTGGTGAGTCTTCGTATTTGTAATTTGAACGCCAAAAATATAATATTGTTTCGAGCCTGAAGAATTTAAATTATTTAAACGTGTTTTTTAATATTATTTTTTCTTCATACCTCGCGACATCGTCTTAACGATAAATTCAAAAAAAAAAAAACACCTTATCCACAGCGTACCAACTATGTAGCTACGTCATATTGTATCTCCAGGATATTTAGATGCTATATCTATATGAGAAAAAGTTTCCTGTGAAACTTTTTGGATACGTTTATACGAAAAAAAAAAAAAAACTTGAAAAAAAAATGCCTTCATTGTATACCTACACTACGACTACTAGCACCGTAACTGCCGCTCGGTTTGGGACCTAAAAATGTGCAATATTCCATGGTATAATATATTGAAAAATAAACGAAAGGTTTGTATATTTGGTTTTGTTAAAAAAAAAAAAAAAAAAATAATGGTACCTTGTAACTATAACAAAACAAGTGTATTAAAAATTATTTTCTTATAATAAGTACAGATTCGAAATATTAGTTTTGTACACGGAATATGACCATTTGGATATATATTTAGGTATATATTAAGTATTATGTATTAAGTATAAAACTATATGCACCGGGGTGCCACTTATTTTTGAAGTCGTTATTTTTGAGGAATGCATACCGGAAATTCCATTAAATAATAAATAGTGTCTGTAATGTTTGAGCTCGATGAAATATAATTATCACGTAACGATGTAAACTCAAAATATTATGAAAAACCGTACAATTTCACGTTTTTCGGTAATATATTTTAGTTTTAGTTTCAGCAATTTTTCTGTATTTTGTAGATATACCTCGAAATTCACTGTAAATAAGTTTTATAGTGTATTTAGTTATTGCCTAAAAAATCTAAACTAAAACATTTCTGTAAAATTAAATATTTCTTATGAAATTCGATATAACTATTAAAATACTGACATTTCATTTAGAAATAAATGCAGTTTAAATTCAAATTATATTTTTATTATACTTTTAAAACATTATCATCTTTTGAAATACGCATATTATGCGCATATACAAAAAAATTTATTCCTGTAACGCGTTTGGGGTGTTAGGTTATGTTAGGTCGGATGATTCACGGGTGATTGAAACTAAGATTTAAACAACAAAATACTTCCGAACTTGGTGCCACTGTTCTTGAACCTTCCTCTCAATCTCAATAGTCTCGATTAGGTAATTTTCCTCGACGAATTCCAATAATAATATATTATGTTAATAATTATTTTATAAACCCATGGTTTGGAAGTATCTATGCTCTGTTCTCGCCATTCTCACCAAAAAGTACAAAATCGTGCAGCGAGAAATTTATTTGCCCGTACATGAAGTAGAAAAGCAATAACATTTCTTCTCGGGCGTGATATAAAATACATATTTACGACGGAACGTGTGTATTATAATATTATATGTATAATAATATAAAATTAATTTATTGGAATAAAAATAAACAGCGAGAGTTTCCGACACGAAAAATATTAATTTTAAAATACCTGCCTAATATAATATTTTATTACTACTAATAAGATGGATGGTAAATATAATAATACATTTTGAATACTGCGTGTCTGATAATATAATGTTGTTATAACATTTTATACACTGCTAGGATTATATACGAGGATTAATTTTGTATTAATTTTTTTTTTTTTTTTTTTTTTTTTCCCCTTTTCTGG
>CABPRJ010001432.1:1416744-1441265 GCA_902439185.1 Cinara cedri | reverse complement strand
GTCGACGTTGCACCGCCCGGTAAGCCTGGTTTGCATGAAACGAGTGACGTTTTTTTTTTGTGTTAGGCGAATATAGATGTAATATTATTATTATATTTTTTGCGGTAAAACATTCAATTTTTAAGCAATAAGTGAAATCTTACTATGGCGCGGAGAGAGAGGGAACGATCAAAGACAACATTCGTGTCGTATAAAGCGCATCGGCGGTGTATGACTGATAAGTGATAAGGACAAAAAGCCATAGAACGTGATCTCGAATAAACCAATATCGCTTTGTACGGGGCTTTCGACCATCAACTCCATCCGCGAGCCAATCAAATTAACTGAAAATAACGGTCGACCCGTTGGGAAATACCACTTCAGGTATAGGTCAAGGGAGAAAAATTGTTTCACTTCTTTCGTGGATTTGTACATTTCTATAACAAGGCCCCATAATTCAAGCACCGTAATCTGTATGGATATATATTTTAGATTCTGAGTGGAGCGAAGAAGCTTATGGTTTTACAAAGAGGTTTTCGATTTTCTCAAGAGTTTTCTTATTAAATATGAAAAACCGAGGAAAACGGAAGAATAACCGGAAAATGTAAGAAATATATTTATTAGCTAAGAATATTATAGCTTTTTTTTTCTGGACAACTTTTCTACCAGCAATTTTGTCCCAACATTTAATAATGGCCATTTTTCTAAAAATAAATTTCACTTGGGAGATACTTTATTAAGGTTGTTTTTAGATTTTCTCCGGAATTTTCTCTGTAAATGTGAAAAACCGAGAAAAACGTAAGAAAACCAGAAAATTCGGTACAACATTAAAAATATATTAATACATAAAAATGTGAATACATGAAAATACATAAAGCCTGTTTAATTATTGTAATATAAAATAACAGATATATTATTGACAAAGCATCACTATAAACTGAACTCCCTCTGAATTGTTTTCTCTATAGCATTGGTTTATCGTTACTTACAAGTATACATTAAGTTATCTACAACACTGGTTTTACCCGTCCCTATTATCCTAGGACTTTTTTTTTCTTTTTCTGTAGACAACTTTTCTATCAGAGATCTTGCTTTGATTTTTAATATTTACAACGGTGTCTTCTAATTTTCTTGAAACTATTGGTCATTTAGAAAACTTTCAGTAAATTACGGGCAACCTAGATTGAGTGATGACTTTTTTTTTTTGTAATGGGGTGAAAAAAAAACCTTTAATAGTACTTAGTGTGCATAATAACACGGTATAAACTACCATTGGTAATTGTATAGACCTTTGCAAATATTTTAACAGGCTCACTAGCCACCCGTTGAGACTTACTGATTTACAATCTTTACGGAATTAAAGACTCCTATTTATTAGAGTTGTGCCTACATTCCAGTAAATAAATAAAATTTGTTTTTTTCTTGGATCTATGAGCCAATATAAAATAGACATTCTAGGATAATAGGGAAGGGGTAGCAACTGTTATAGTTAATTTAATATATATCTGTAAGCAATGATGAACCATTGCTTACGAAAAAACGATTCTGAGCAAAGTTCAGTTGATAGTGATGCTTTGTCAACAAAATATATATATGCCGTATTGTAGTCTAATAATTAAATAGGCTTTGTATATTTCTTGTAATCTCCAGACGACGCATTCATTTATTTATTTATTTATTTAATGTAATATTTGTTTAACGTTGTGCCAATTTTCCTGGTTTTCCTGCATTTTTCCCGGTTTTTCATATTTGCTGAGAAAACTCCTGAAAAAATCGAAAAATGACCTCTCTAAGGTACTTCCTCAGTCGGATTTCTTTTTAGAAACATTGGTATCACTATAAATTGGAGCTAAATGTTGTTGGTAGAAAATTGTGCACAAAAAAAAAAGTCGTAATATATTATAACTAATACCTACATTTCTTATATTTTCCCGATTTTCCTCCGTTTTTTTTTTCGGTTTTCCACATTTTATGAGAAAACTCTTAAGGAAATCGAAAAATGACCTCCTTAATGTACCTCCCCACACCGATTTCTTTTCAGAAAAGATACTTCACTTAACAATTGGAGCAAGATTTCTGATATAAAAGTTACGCAAATAATAAAAAACAAAAAAATAAATAAATAAACATCTTTTAAACACTTTGTTTTACTCCGTTCTACTTAGGATCTCAAAGCTGGTATGTTTTTTTCTAAAAACTAATATAAATATTTTTTTTTAAGTATTTTAATTTAAAATGTTAACGAAAATCTAAAGAAACATAGCGTTCCTTGAAACCCGTTGTATAATCTATCGACTATATTAATTGAGATACATTAAACGAATAAAGTAGGTACTTTTAATATTAAACACATATATTTACGAAATAAAAATGAACGTTTAATAAAAATGAAAAAAGAAAAGAAAAATTTATTGGAAATTTAATTTTCCATTTTATTTATAGGTCAGTTTTTTTTTTCCAAAGGCATTATACTGCCGTTAAAGTGCATCGCTTGCCTTTTTTTTTTTTAGGGCACTTCAATACAGACATTATTATAGACATTGCAATATAATAAGTATATTTTAATAAAGGGTATTTCATTATTACAGGGTGATATTTTTTCTCGTAAACTATTTCTTTATGAAGGAATTAACATTTTTCGTGGGAATATTCTTTTCGGAAAATCAATTTTTATTCCATAAGCTAACCATTACGAATTTTGTTTCAATTGAAATAATGTAATATTTGATTATTTAAATGTTAACAATTTCCATTTTCGTATATAGCTGAATAGTTTTTAAATTTTTTGAAAGACACTATGCTGTCATAAAATGTCATATTATTATTTTTTCAAACCATAACTACGTTTGTCATCAAAATGAATGTATGAATGGCAAAACAATTGCCAATTAGTTTAATTTTAAAGGCGGCCTAATTGTTAATTGCCAAGAAACAAGATAGCGTATAAACGTTTTATTTGCAATCAATGAAAATAATAAATATTATATCCAGACGCCACCGCACAAATAAAAATACAAATTTAACATATCATGTTACCATAGGGAATAAAAAAAAAAAAACCGCCCTCTTTAACCGTTGAAAATTAAATCTGTACGTATTGTGCAAAATTACATATATAAAACAAGGAGCTAGGTAATACTGCTATTGGGAAGGCAGAACACATACAGTTATTTTATTCATATCTGTAGTCTGTATACAACGAAAAATAATCCCGAGCGAAGTACTAATTCTGGTTTTGCCATGTTGCAAAGGTAACCCGAAAATCAACATAAATTTTACAAATGATTGTCAGTTTTTCACATTTTTCGATAAAACTACAGGAAAATTCATAAAACGACCTCTTCGATATACCTGTTAGTTAGAAAATGCTACGAGAATGTTTCGATAAGGATTTTGATCGGAATGAGATTTCCGGTAGAAAAGTTGTTTACAGACACAATATATAAAACCAATATATTATTGGGTTTGCTCAGAATCTAAAATATTATAACCTATAGTATCGTAAATCAACAACGACGTTAACATAATGTAATTGACCTGTTTCTAATACTCGTAACTCAATGATAATATGAAGTCGTTTACAAACATTAAAATCATCAAAAAAAAAAACATCCTAATGTGGATTATATATTGTTTATTATTGTTATGCTGTAGTATTGAATGGACTTTCGACTAAGTCGAGATTTAAGACTACTGTAACCAGATCAATTTAAGCTGCACCGCGAGTCGAAAATCGGTTTCGAATGCATGATGAACCCCGTTACCGAATATAGATTATTATAATAGCAATATGACAAGATAGTTAGATTGAATAAGTGCTATTTTTGTCAGCTCTCGATGTCAGCTCTGCTGCACAGTGCGGCGACGGCGCCATTTCGAAAACTGCAGACTATTGACGATATAGGTTGGGCGTATATTATATTTTCTTAATGAAAACGTTTTAGTAAAATACACTTTATTGCGTATATTATGTTTACCTATATGCCTACAATTATTATTCATGATTATTACCGATTTCTCCGGAGGAACTTTGTCCTTACGCATAATACCATTATCGGATGGTCGCTGTCACTTTGCAACCGGTTGTTTGTATATTATTATAAACCGCCTAAAACAGTGACTGGCCAGAGTTTGTGTCTACCTACCAGTAGTTTTTGCGTTATATTTCTCTATATTGAATAACAAATATCGTGATTTATGTTAATTTTAACGTTTGACACAGGCAAAAATCGTAATTTTGTAGACGTTGGCGCCAATGGTATTATTAGTTACCGGCTATGTATTTTATTATTCATTTAGGCGCAGTCGACTGTGTTATTGTACTTATAATAATTTTGTCAAAACCTGTTCAAATAAACTACCGTGGTAGACGTGATAAATTAGGATTATTATCTCATTTACGGCCTGCATATACGTACGTTTGCGGTGCGATATTACTTGAATTTTTTACATAGGTATAATAAAATATAATATTTATTTATCACAGAAAAAAATTCGAAACATACGAACTAAAGACGTTGCGTCGTGTTTTCAATTATATTATTGTGAAAACCGTGTTCGAAAACCGTATGATATAAGTATTTGGTAGACAAGTTTACGACCAAACGACGCACGTGCAATACGTTTTGGTTACCCACGACAAATTATTATTGATAGAAAATTTTCCGATTTTTTTCGTTTTCTTATATTAGTTATTGCTTTGGTAACGGACGTATTAATATTATCGAGTATGTGTGTGCATTAAGTACAACACGAACATTGCAACGTACCTTGCAGTTTGATTAGATATGCTTAGGTGTATTATACTCGTATTATAGTAGGTATGTTTCAACTGTTAACGACGCGTACGTCGCCGGTCTCCGATTTCATTATATTTCATCGTTTGGTCGCAGTAATATAATTGCCTAAATAAATCGCCCGTCGATTATTAACGGTCGTATTAATTTACAGTGCACAATTAATTAATACGCGTTTCCGCGCTCCTTATATAAATAACTATACCTACATTGGATTGCGTTGGACATTTTTGCTTTTCCGCGGCGTATAACTTTCCGAATCCAAAACACAGCCAACCCTCCGGTATAAATTAAAAACTTTACGAAAATAATTTCTATTCGTTTACTCACTTGTCTTATGTACACGCCCGTCTACGTGTCAATTATTCGTATTTTGATTCGGGGAAGTTTACGGATTAACTTCACTGCTGCAGAAGGATTATAAAACAATGGGGCGGATTTTTTTTTTTTAATAATAATTATAACATTAGCACTATACGAGCGTTCGAGAGATTCGTTTAGAGCACAGTATACATGTACAATATTATTAACATTAGAGGACGACGCCAGAGGGCGGAGTGGACCATCTTGGATTCTGGCACTTGCATACGAGCTGATGATCTTAAACACCATACGGACCAGTCAATATAGTTCTGTCAACAATGTCACGTGTCAAACTTAACATAAGTGTTACATACACTCGTAACATTATTTTAATATACTTTTTTTTTACATTGTAATTTCGAGATACTCTGGGAAAAAAATATTCGAATACATATTCTAAACCTCTAAGGTATAGTGAGGTACACTAAGTGCTATAAATTAGCCCACAAAAGTAATAACCACACCCCCTCCCTCATAGTATTATAGATAGTGTCGTAAACCACGTAATTGGTGTTTTAAACAATCTGCAAAAGTTAACAAAATAATTATATCGATATAATTATACCTTTTTTGTATACATATATTTAGGTACTTAATATGTAAATTTTAAACACTTTGGGAAATTAAATTAAATTTAAGTTAGGTTTTTTTTTTTTTATTATTATTATTGTACGAAACGAAGCGGTCCGCGCATATTAATGCGTACCTCTATCTACCTAAGAAAAAAATAATGAGGTTTTTTTTTTATTTTGCACGAAAAGATAAACGATTTCGTCAACAATAATCATAATAAAATGTATAGGTACGCGAGTCTCGTTTTTTGATCAGATTGTATTAATCAAAATAACTATTGTAACTACCAAAGCGATCTACCCGATAGAAAAAAAAAGGCATTTTAATTTACATTAAATTTATCGCGGTGTCTAATTGAATGCAATGCCCGATTGATAACTGAGTGATTAGATAAAGACCGCAAGTGTTGAACATCTAATTTTTAATTTCTTGTCAACGATATTCTATAAACGATCTTTACCCGAATATATTTCTCGTTTTTAAAATATATCCACACTATAATAAATTGCATTACGCCCGGGAGTCCGTAAGCGTACGCGTGATGTACGAATCAAAATTGATTAAGGCGATTATTTCTATCGATATTAATTATTTCTCGTCAACGGACAATTTCTTCGTTCTTAAACGGTTTTCTGCAGAGACTCGGAGTGCTTCCAGCAATGGACTTATACGGTGTTTTATTATAAAGATGCATTTTAAAATATCTGAATAAAGATAGGTAGATACTCGATAGAATATAATAAAGATTATCTAGGCGACGATAAAATAACAATAAGCGACTTCTTACTAGAAAAAAATTTAAAAAAAAACTGAAATCGACAACTCGGATGGTCGATGGGAAAAAGCAAAGGGAAAAAGCCTACGATTTAACCGGGCGATTCGATTGTTTATCACGGATAATTAAATATCAAATTTGTTTTTAACCACGTTTATCATTATAAACGTGGTTAAAAATGATAAATAATGCCAAATATATTTTTCCCATAGACAAAACACAAGTACACGACGCTAGGTCTCGCGTGTTTTACACGGTTTTCCGACTATACGGCATTATAGTTTTACGATGTCGTTCAAAACCGCGCGCGCCTGAAAATAATAATATTCTACGGGAATAGGTAGGCTTTTAGTACACGATTAATAATGCACACGCGAATACGCAAAATATATTCCCCACTGTATAGGTGTAATAATAATAATGATAATAATATTGTTACGTATAAGTACTATGAACGTGTACAGGGTGAACAACACAACGCAACTCACTCCGCACTATATCGAAAAGTATAAACTTTTTTCGGAAATTATTTTTTTCGAACGTTTAAAAAAATAACATTATAGTGTAAAAATGTTACGTTACTGTTTTGTTTTTTTTTTTAATTATTTTACGCCCTTGTTTTAGGGGGTGAAACCGCTGTCTGCATTAGATATTCAAGCTGCCGCAATCTACAGGTACTGGAAATTTCATAAACAGATCGAGTACCTATTAGTTAGCCAATAATGATGGCGATAGAAAATAAAAACCGTAACATTTTGGTGCTACTCGTTTCTTATAAATTATCAACAAAATTAATTTATACTTTTTACTACAAGTTTATACGTTCCGTGACAACGAATGTCTTATGTTACAAGTTTAGCACCCTGTACATCTGAGCATAATACTATATTGGAAGTCGGCCATTAATTCAAAACCAAGATAAGAAAACGGTTCGTACAATATTTTACGCTGTTTATGCCAGCGCATCACACGCGCGTCGTATGTAACAATAATATTATGTACCCCACGTACGTTCTTGCGGAAATAAATTATTTTCGTTTGTAAATCGAATCGCGGAGTACGAACGGGTCTTCTGCAACAATCCCGAGCGTGTGGATTTTAGTGGATATTAATCCGTGGTGACATTTCAGAAAACGCCGTTCGTTATAGTCGGCGTACAATAATATTATAATAACATTGGACACGTCCCGTTTTATTCAGCTGTCGTAGAGAGCTATAGAAGACATTTTTTTATAAAAAAAAATACCAACTAGTTACGAAAATACTAAAAAAATAAATGTCTATAAAGTTTTCGATCCGAGTAAGATTTTTGATAGACAATTTTCCAACAGACATTAAATAAAAAAAAAAAAAAACATAATAGTAAAATCATAATTTCATAACAATATCTATAATGTAATAAAATGATTATTCTCGCGACGTAACGTGCCTGTTCCATATTCACGTTTATCGGCTTATACATATTAACTAACATTCAGTGGCGTGGCGAAATACGTTTTTTGGGGCCTGTGCCTCCGTCAAATTCGATGGACGTGTGTCACGAGTTATTGGAGGTGAAAGATTTATGGAATACGGACTACTATAGAACAGTGAGTCGGAAGTAATAACTAAAATAAATTTACAACTGATTTAGTTAATTGTTCATAAAAGGGGCAATAGAGGGGCGGTGGTAAATTCAAAAAATGTCTATGCCACACACACAAATAAAAAAAAAAAAACGCCACTGGATCACATTAATAACAATTTATAATGTTTAACTATTTAAAATTTAATAACTCGTATATATTCATAGCGTATTAACTACAAAAAAAATTTCCTTCGAACCGGATTTGAACCAGTGACCTATGGATATCTGTGAATTCGCCACTACAGTCCACCGCTCTACCAACTGAGCTATCGAAGGATGTTGAGTAGTGTGTGAATTAAGCCATTTAAACAAACGTGGTCTTATGCACTTTCACTTCGAGATACCTTGTGATATTCGAATCGACATTCGAATAGACTATATTATAGAATAGAATAATTATGCACGTATGCGTGTGTATATTAGTCGCATATCATTAATATTTTAGTTCGCTCAATGACACGATTTGATACCAGATACCCTGTATAAAATGTTTGATTGGCGTGAGATTTCTGACAGAAACGTTGTTTATAGACATAAATAAAATAAATTAAAATAGACGGCAAGTTTAGAAGGTACTAGGCGCGATACATAAGGTTATTAATTTCAAATCAATACGCACCGATAAATTATAGCTAACGAAAAGCAATTCCGAACAAAGTGTTATCGGTCAAATTTTTTAGAAATTTACAATAATTTTCAGAAAATTTGTCAGTTTTTTCCCATTTCTTAGATGAACTAGAAGAAAAATTAAACAACGACCGACTCGACACACCAATTAAATAATAAATAAAAAAATGTTACAAAAAAGTTTTTATAAATTATTTTCGATTAGCGCAAAATGTATAGTATTAAAGTTGTTTCCAGATAGAGAAAAATATCATGCACATCGTAATGTAGTAAAACCAATACATATACAGTTACCGAAATACGAGTACCTACTGAACAGAAATGTTAAAAACGTCTTACCGACTATTTACAAAACACGATGTTTAATTTATTTAGGTTCCTATACGTCATAAGCACAATGTACTAGGTTACCAATGACTTTTGAAATTTTATATAGAATTATAGTTTATTGTTTAAAATGCGTTTAGATGCCCGGGAACATTACGCGACGGCTGAGTGTGCTTTCCTAACTTGTTTTATTTGATTTTTCATTCATCGTTTTCTTTGTGTCACTTTTGAAGGAACACAATTTGTTACTTAACAATGGTTTGCTACTGTATATAGAGTATATACATATAATATAGTATACAATGTATAGTAGTAAACAATAAACTCCGGACGCCACGCCGCCCGGACGGGAGGAAATCGCAAAATATATTTTCGTCATTCGTCATTATGTCCCCTCGCCTTCAGCCATTTTTGTAACAAATATATTTTTATTTTTATTTTTATTTTTTCGACTTTATATTCGCCATCAAAATACTACAATAAACATATTATGGGTGTATACAAACAATTGAAAATAAACTCGAAAATAAGACGTGTTTGTTTGACTTGTTTTACTCGCAGAGATCAAACAGAATCAAATGCAATTAAATCATATTAAGAGGTCGTTTAATAAAATTTTTTAATTTTTGTGTATACCTATGGACCAGGGATGGCTAAACGGTCGATCGCGATCGACCGATAGATCGCGGGGGATTAAAATGTCGATATTAATTTTGTTAGAATTTTTTTTTTATGTAATAGTAGAAAAATACAAATTGCTGATAATCTGTTTCTTGTCATATTATCTTTATTCTGTTGTAAATTTATCAAATAATGCAATCAACAGAGTTTATCCCGGCAATTGTATGAACAATATTATTATGTTAGTCTTAATAATAGTGTAATGGAAAACATTATTTAACTACACATTTTAGTTATATTATTTTGTACGTGTATGTGTACTTTTATGGCTTTTATTTGGCTACCCGTAATATATGTATTTTAAAATTCAATTTCATACAGATTTAAAAATAACCCAAATTATAAATTCATACGCGTTGAAGTGATTTTAGAATTTGTATACGATACACACATTTGAGACAACGAAATTCTTTAAAGTATGTTATATTAATAATTATTAGCAATTATTTACTCGAGCTAGACGGTGTAAAGATATTAGTGGTGGAAAAAATCCAGATTTGCTGAAATTCTGGATTCTGGATTTTCAGAATCCGAAATCCAAAAAATATCTCTTAAGTCAAATAATAATTTTCATCAGAGATAATATTACTAAACAAAAATACATTAAACAAAATTTAACCTAACTATAATTAGCATAAAAATAGGAATAAAATTAAAATAAAAATAGTTTTTTTTACTAGTTTCGAGATGAAACGATGACTTAACGGCCCGAAGTTTTAATACGTTCAAAAACGCTCGCGATGATACATTAAATCTAAATATTTTGTTTGAAACCATCGTCATTATAATATAATATTATTGTTAAATTTGTTTTGCATCGACGATCGAGTAAACTTCCAAAGGAAATAAAATACGAACTACGTGAATATAAATTATAATTCATAATATAATTTTGTTACACGCGTTTCTATGACGGCGTCAGTTTAAAGATAAATCGAAATCTATAAAACATTTAAACAAAGGAATAAATGTTTGGAAAATGTAATTTTTTCTAAGTTAGAAAATAAACGTAATTAATATTAAACGGTTTGTTTATAATGTCGAATTCAATTTACTGTGTATGCCAATTTATATTAAATTTAAATTAACGTTTTGGCGTTCAAATTCACTTACTATCATATATTATTATAAAGTTGTTCAAACTATTTATTCGGAAAAAAAAAACAATAATAAACGTGCCATTCAAAATTAAACTCCAATGCAGTTAATGTACTGCAGAAGCCGCCTAGTGGCATATTTGAGGGGGCGGATGATTAGGACGATCGCCCATTTTCTATTGATTACTAGGGGTTAATTAGTTTGTATAGGTATTTGATAAATATATATAATTATTAACAAAAATAAAATTTATATTAAAACCACTCGTTCTCTTACTCTTACTATAATAATCAAGTTGATATTAGTGAACGAGACAAAAAAGTATTAACAAATAAAGTTTATATGTTTCAAACAAAAACTTTTTTAGCATACTTATCATTGAATGTATGCAATTTTTTTTTTTATTTATAACATTTGCATAGTAATAAAAGTTTAGTTAATTTTGTTAATTTACATTATCCTTTTCGTTTAAAGTTCAAACGAACAATCGATGAAACAAACACTAGTGACAATGGTACGATACTAGTGCGTGGGTCGATAATTTGTAAGAAATGAAAAATCATTTGCTGTGAAGGAATACTGAGTAGAAATAAAACTACACAACAATAATTTTTCTTGCACAATATTAAACGTGACATCTTACCCCCTCCCACCTTCCCAGACGTACGTCTTGCCGCTTTCAACCGCTCGGAATTTGGAAGATTCAGCTATAATAATAATACGTCTCTCGTTGTTAATAATTAGTCGACGTTTACGTGCAGAAAACAATATTATCCTCGTATAGTCCGCTCGAATCCGTCAAAAGTCATTTATACTGACAACCAGCCATCATATAATATATTTTAGGGATACACTTACAGGGTGATTCATTTTCCGAGCAGATGTTCACTGGTTATCTTGAAAATTATATTTTTTTGTGGATGGATTTTCTTCTTGAACCATAAACACAGTTCTGAAACTGTTATGATACATTGTTTTCGCGTTTTAGTTAAAATCTCGTTACGTTTTTATAGCCAATATCAACTGTTGATACTATACAAATTTCACGAAATCGGCAGAATTTTATGGTTGAAATGTCAAATAATTTCAGTTTAGAAATTTAGGAAATTTATATGAGTGTATCGGCCAGGTTTTGTTTTAGAACATATGAACTTAATGCATATAATATTATAACATTATAATAAACATAGTAATATTATATTGTATTCAAACAAAAAAAAAAAGCTGATAATGCCGATGGCCCCTAAGGGAAGACGCTAGGGTCAAATGGAGGATTTATGAGTAGTTTAATTTATATCTGTACGCAACGAGAAACCATTGTTAACGAAAAAAAAAGGATTTTTGTCCTTATGAGAATATGTAAAATATTTCCCTTGTCGCCACGGTAACCTGGAAGGCAGTTATTATGAAAACCTTTTGGAGAATCAAAAAATGACTTCTTTAATGCACCAACTAGATCCAAAATGCAACAAAAAAGACTTCTTGTTATTTTTTGATTGCGACGAGATTTCCGGTAGACAAGTTTTTTACAAACACGAATAAAAACAACAACATACACACTTACCGTAGTAAAATCAATAGATCCCTCGCTATATTCAGAATCTAAACGATGAACATATTTTACATCAGAATATTTTGAAAATTGTTTTACACCGAGAAACGGCCAATACAATAAGAATTTGGTGTACAGTTCTAATTCTGTACGATTATTTTTAACCAAATAACAACGACAAAAAAATAAAATATAAACCGTCATTACGTACATTTTTCCGACGGTATTTTCCCGCCTATGAGAAAAATCGAAAAATGACCTTGACGAAATTCTCTATACCCGAAACCACTACCGGAGTTGATTATATCAACGAGAATTCTGGTAGACAAATTGTTTACGGACACGGAAAACAGCACGCATCATAGAAAACCCATCGATCAAGTACAGGAAATACGTATACATTCCTAGGTGGCTTTACCGTCAGAATCGAATACGGCCGTGTCCATTGGGGTCCGATATCGTTTCGCTCGTTCGATGAAGGGAGAGTAAACCGCGGTGGCGATTTCTTCGACGTCCTACCCGAACGACAGTAAGAATATTGTTTCACGCCCCTAGTGGAAATGAAAATTTTCGGCGTAAAATTAATACTTTATTTTTCAGCCCGTAAACTGTAAAACAATATATATAATATTATCATCCAATTATTTCTTTAGCCACTGTTTAGAAATCAAGCGCATCATTACGCACCGCGGCGTTTTGGAAACAATTAGCATTACGTCAAAATCAGACGACCGTTTCTCCCTTTTCGCCCGGCTACATCATCGCGACGGGCAACAACTTTCGCGGCATATACTTTCTCTCCGTTATAATTGTTGTTTCGCGTTTTCAGTTCGTTTTTGTCACAAACGTCTAAAAACTTTACGCTTATTATATTATACACAATTTGTATACAGCAATATTATAATTGTCTACGCGATATTATATTTTAGCATTATGCGAATTGCTACTATAAGACATATCCGGCCGGTACCCCGAAAATCGACGGAGTCTGCGGGTGCGATTAAAAATTATTTGTCGTCTCTTGCATAAATACTTAAGACTTATTTCAGACAATGAAAAGAAAAAAAAAAAATGTTTTACGCGGTCAAATAATGCGTATTGTCCGTGATCGACTTCATTAAAAACGATAGACATTCTACGCGTTTTTATCCGTTATTTTTGTCGTTCGATAATATAACTGATATAACGATAATCACATAAAATACCTAAAAACAAACAAAATTATAATAATACCGAGAAATTATTTGTTTTGCCGAAATTAAAATTCAGTTATCTTTAAATATTTAGATATTTAAATTAATTATTTAAATATTAATATAACTTTAAATATTTAAATAAATGGATGTATCCGTCGGTTATATACTGTGCGAAAACGCGCAATTCAATTTGTGTAGACGATTTTGCAAGATGATCGAAAAACATTATTTCAATGATTTAATCTCTCCAAGTTAAATATTGGCAACGAACGCATAATAGAAATAGCATTCGATCGTCTAATTGGTTTTTAATTGTCCGTGATCAAAAGTCTGATCTACTGATATTGTTTTACTTTAGAGCTAAACGTGATGGAGGATAGTGGTTTTGTTTTTCATCTCAAACCCCGTTGCATACCCCTCAAAGACTTCATAATTATAGAGAGATCGAGAAGATTGCACAGACACGTGTATTACATTGTTAAGTACACGAACATTTTGTTTTTTTACGATTTATATTTTCTGTTCGATAGTCGAAGACGGCAAACGGCATTTTTATTTAAATACGTCATAGATGGGCTATAATCGATACAATTAAATTGAATTGTAATTTTAAGGAACACCTTGTTATGACGCTCTCGCGTTAAATCGTTTTAAACGGGATACGGGATACAACCCGTAACGAAGAGGAGGGCAATCCTAATTCGTCGGTAATTTGTTGTTTATTAAAAACACCGATTTTTTCATCGTACCGAAGTCTAATAATGTTCAATTTGTCGTCAACAGACAAAGCTTTTCTTTTTACTCCTGCACTACTAGATGACGTAAAGCACTTGTCAATATTTACACCAGAACACGAATTATACGAAACAAAAATTAAAATATATCGTGTAATGTCACGTGGGCCACTTCAACACTCGAACACGACTAATAACGCAGTAAGCCATGTCATGATGTTTATAACAAAATATCAAAATTTCCGTTCATAATCAATCAATAGTAGCAATACAATAGGTAATAATATTTAGATAAGTACCATTTTTATCGACGTATTAAACGGAATTTTTTCAATATTAACGAGAGGCACGAAAGGCCAGGAAATTCAGCGCATTATGCGGGATTATGTATTAAGCGTGATTTTTTTTCAATGTTAAAATATCTACAGGTATCTACCCCGGGACCGGAAAAATCCGCGTATTAAGCGGGATGGCTTGATAAGGGGGAGGTTAGGTTTTAATTATCTTAACGAGGTTTTACTGTAATTGATTGCGTTTACGGTATTTTAAAAGACGTGATGATTATGTTTATTTGAATTGTTTTTTTAGGAATTTCCAACGATTTCTCTGATCCCGTTTACATACACTCGCTTTCAATTTTGAATGTATGTTTCGAAAAACTAGCGGAGGTAATAGCCCTGGTTGCCCCTCGTTCGGGTAATCTCATTAACAAAGTATCTTAAGATGATATTCGATAAAAAAAAATACATCGATTTCAGTATCGCAATACAATAGGATACTCGATACTTTCCATAACCGTATCTAAGATATAATATTGTACGTACAAAATACGTATTAAAAGAACACTTGTATGAGACCGCCTAACCCTGCTGACAGTACGTATATCGATTCATTAGTCACGCGGTTTTGCACCGGTTACAAAGGTTTTAAACACGATACCGACAAGAAATTATCGTATTATTATTATTATTATTATTATTTACTACATAGACACCGGGAAATTAAATACTTTAATCGATAACTGTATACCTACTATAAGATATCCATACAGATATACATCGATGAATTAACTATACAATTGCATATTATTATTTACCCGTAGCCAATAAGGTATAGTGGGGCGTATCGAATCGCGGGAAAAACGATTTCGATAATTAAAAGTGCACTCGTCATCACCGTTACAAAATATTATACTTGCCGAAATTAGTAATCAATTTACAAAATATAATACTAGCAAATACGCCACCGCGTGGTGTTTATATTATCCAATGATGATAATAATATTTAAAATGTATTTTGTAATTAAACGTCGTTGATTACTGTTTATCTGCGGAACGTAATTATCGCTGTTAATGTACATTTGAAAAAATAAAATGAAAATGATGGTAATAATGTTAATTGAAATATCATAAAAGAATGAATTAAAAAAGAAAAAAAAATTATTACCTTCGTAATAAATATTTATCATTCGTATCGATTTAATATTATAAAAGAGTTCGAATACTTATAAAGTTAATTGTACTATTATAGGGTATCTATGGACAATAGTGAACGGACCGAAAAGATAGGTGCCGGCGATGGAAAACAAAACGTTAACGACGGCCGTATACGTAACTAGAGAAGATGAACTTCGATATAAACATAATATTATGACAATATGGATTGCCATGAGGATGATATTTTGGCTAGGACGACAATATTAGGTACATTGGTTTCGACTGATGTAATCCGTCCGATCGATTTCGGACCAACATGTACGGATCGCTTAAACGCGAAAAAGGCGCGCCCGTATATTCAATGTCTAAATTATACTTAAAAAAAACTAAAAGACAATGTCATTTATAGCTAGAAATGTAAACGAAAAATAATACATAATATGTACATACCGACGGTGTTTTGTCAAAAGAACGAGTACCAATAAAACAGGAAATCGGGAAAAAAAAAATAAAACTGTTTTGCAAAGAAACAACAAAACAGTTGTTACTTGTTAATAATTGTTTATCGCGGAAAGCAATAGAATTACTCGTACACATAATACCTTGTACACAAATTATACACGCGTTGAATGCGATATACGCCCTTTTAACAAATCAGTGTTGATTTAATTATATTTTAAAAGGACGCATGGATATCTTATAGTCGACATTACCAACTTAATTTTCTGTATTCAAATACGTCCTTTTACAAGTGTATGCTCCTAATTTTTCGACACATTTTTTTTCGATTTTTCGTGGTACACACCGTAAAACGAGTTTTTAACAAAGATCAAAGTAGTGGGGGGGGAGGTGAGGATGAACGGAAAAGTAATCGACATTCGACTTATCTCTTAACCTAATACGTTATTACAGTTATTGTAAGAGTATTACTCGGTGTATTCGGTCGGTGCCGGCGCGCGTTTACTAAATAAATAATTACAATAGTATCAATATTCTAACAACTACGGTAACCGCGGTATTATCATAACCAGTTGTCAGCTATTCTTATCACCCGACGGTCGTGGCAATAACCGTTTTGTCGAGTATAACGTCCCTGGCGCGCACCGGATATCTAACGGAATTGGCATCGAATCAACGCGCGAAACATGTATAATAATAATGATATTGTATATAGGGTATAAAGGTGTAGTTTAGTAGTATCATTTGTACAATATATATATAGGTATATACAGTGTGTATCATTAATGCGATGCTAGCGGAGAGGAGGCCGAAGAGGCGGAGTCGGCGAAATCCGTGGGAAACATATAAGAGCCCGGTGGAAGAAAATTAAGTGCGCGGACCGGGTTCGTGTCCGCGCGCGACTACGACTGCTATACAGCTCGCGATAGGACTTGATGGTTTTCCAAAAGGGAAATAAAATAACGGCGGGGGTTTTTTTTGGCTACGACCAGGCGTTTGTGTGTCGGAAACGTGCCAAAAATAAACACGCGGAGAGCTGCGGTGTATATATATATAAAACCGGCCGAGCGTGAACGTAAGGTAACTTTGGTCTGGGGAGGAGGGTGGAAGAGGAAACAAAAAAAAAAAAAAACACCAACAATAAAAACAATGTCAAAACAATCCGGCTTTGTTTCTGGAACCGGAGTAGGTACTACACGGGGCGCACGTACACACACACACAGGAGTATATAATCTAAGGATTTGCGCCAATTCCTATCGCCGCTTTTTTTTTCCAAACACCGTACGCGATTTCTTCAAAAAAAATCCACGTGTGTTTTAATCCTCGAACGAGAAAGAGTGATGCGTACATAGTGTTCAGAATCCCTAAATTATTTTTTTCACATCCGCGCTTTTCGATCATTGATTCTTCGGGTATTTCAATTTTAAGATATCGCTGAGAAAAAACGACGATAATTACGGAAAAATACACCTGTTCGTGTAAAAACTACGTTGGTTATGTTTGTTTCGTAACTATTTCAATCTGGACGTCTTTAAGGGACAAATAATAAAAATAGTTATTGGACACATAATATAGTAAAGTGGATAAAACAAAGCTATTAGGGTGTCTTATGTTGGAAAGCGTTAAGGAAGTCGGAAAAGATTTTACCAAAATTTATAAAATTTTGAAAAACTATTTTTACCTTTTGATGGGCGCCTTAATGATAAAACTTTCCTTTAATCTACTGCACTATACTTATTTGATGGGAACGAGTATGGCGGTTTTTACGGAAGGTTATGATGTTTTAGACCAATAAGCTGGAGAAAAATTCACTCGATTTTAATTTTAAAAACATATTTGAACTCTTTGATTTCTTGTCTGTGTTTCCAAGAAAAATTTGATTTTTTTTTTTGTATTTAATTGATTAATTTAAAGTACCACGATGAACCTTTTTTCCTTACAAAAAAAAAAAAAAAAAAAAAAACAAAAAAGATTTAGTGAAGAAGTGTGTGAAGTTAAATAATTAAAAAAAAAAAAAACGAATTACTTCCGACCGCCTTAAGAAAAACGACGAATTGCACGCTGCGAGCTTTGGAACTTCTAAAGAAAAACAAAAGAATAACATTTTTTTTTACCCCTCTTTTTACGCTTGGTATTGATGAATAAATTGATTTTTTCTCCCTTTTCATAACCTAAATATCCATCATCGTACCACGAAACCGCTGTGAACTGCAGTTGTGCGTTCGATATTCTAACGATGCGTATACAAATACCTAATTGGTTTTTATTATCTACGCACACAATATCATTATCAAATACACTAATTGAAATTATTCCGTTTCATTGACTACTCTTTATTTTTTTTTTCCGCAAACGAGCAAACGCGTGTCTGGCGCTGCAGCGAACAGCAGTTTTTTGTTTACCGCGTGCGCGGTTGTACGCCTCGCAGTGTCCTTAAAATATATTTATAATATTATCGTAATCATTTGAGAATATTATGTTATGTATGAATGGTGTTTACGGAGAAAAGGGATACGTTGATTTTAGGTTTTGAGCGGAATGAGATGTGTATTGGTTTTACAATGATGATTATTTTCTTTTTTTATCTGTGAACAACTTTTCTATCTTGCTCCGATTTACAATTGTAGCACTTTTTCTGAAATTAAATCTGGCTAGGATAGTACTTTAAGTAGGCCAATTTTTGATTTTACCAGGAGTGTTCCCAATAAATGGATAAAACCGGGAAAAACGTAGAAAAAAATGGAAAAATAGGTACAATATTAAAGAAAACATACAATGCTTATGTAATTATTTTACCATGATATGATATATATAAATATATTATGTTTTCGACTTCACTCAGAATCGTTTCTCGTTAGCAATAGTTAATAACGTTGTTTACAGATAGAGATTAAATTATTAAATTGCCTATATGATGGTGGCTGCACCCGTCTCCATTATCCTAGGACAGCTTTTTTAGGTGTACATTCTACACATTCCCGACTTCCCACACCCACAAAAATGACACACTTATCAGCAGTTTATAGCTCTTTATTTGTTTAATGAATCGAATTGTTCGTTTTCGTGTCTAGAGAACGATTAATAATAACGGATCTTTTGGCCGACGATATAGACATCCAAAAATATCAAAACACGCTACGTATGCCCGGCATAAGTGTGTAACAATACAATTCTGTGCAAAACACACGCTCGGGCGGATTATACTCGAAAATATAAGCATACCCTGTATGATAATACGCTACAATTGATTTTACATTTTAATTGTGCCATTCGTGTTTTGCAGTCTTCGTGATGTCCGTGAACCTGACCATACCACGCGTGTGGGAGACGGTGGTGACGCTGGTTGTGGTGATGGTGGTGAAACGGAGTATTAGGTACACGGGTGTGCGGTCTCGGATCGCAATTCCCGACGAATCGTAATTGCGTTTCGCAACGCGCGGTGTCGACCAGAGAGGATCCTCTCTGCGGTGGCGGCGGCGGCGGCGGCGGCGGCAAAACCCCGGAACCCGCTATTTTGTATCTGAACGATTTATGGCCGGGAAAATTATTATCTCGTTTACTTCCCAACTATATTACACCGGCAAACCTGCAGCAGTATTATACAGTTGCCCATTAAACACGTTGGCATCACGCGTAGGTACCTACCTATTATATAATATAATACCTTTTTGGTCTTTGATTACACCACCGACCCCCGGCCCACTAACCCCTCCCGCTCTCGCCGACACCCAACTCTCCTAGTTTTATTGCGTGAATCGTCGTATCAAGGCTCGTATTATCGCGTTATATATTTGTGTACACATACGAAAACGTCCCTTATATAACGTTACGATAACAGTGTACCTACTGTAGTATGTGCGAGCGCATAGTTTTTATAATATCGATGCGTTTTTGTACGAGTCCGTTTCGTCGCGAGTGTATCCAGCGGTTAAAACTCGGTGGAGGGCTCGGTTTCTTATTTGAGGTTAAATTATCATTCCCCTTTAGTTTAAGTCTTCAAAGTCCCGGGGGACACTTTAGTTATTATCATTGAGACACATTTAATGAAATAATCTGAAAAACTCGAATTAATTTTATTAAAAATAAATTCATTAATATACCAATTATACTTACACAATACACGTGATCGGACTCTGTTTAATTTGTTGTTACTTACCGGGCGTAGAATAATATTTGAAGGCGTTGTTTCTGAACATTTGGTTAGGTTTAGTTCGTTCATGGAAACGTCTCTCAATTTTCGGTATACACAGTCTTCGAAGTTTTTCCCACTTTAACCACCGAGTACATCAACGATGTGAGAAAAAAACACCAACGTTGGCGACTAAAAACACGGTTTGACGTCGTTTAACTATTGTGAATCTCGCGGCCAAAACTAATAATTGATTGCCCCCACCTGCAGTGATTAATGGGTTATACGCGTATTATGGTAATTAACGAAATTTTACCGGCGCATAAAAGCGGACATGTTTACCAACTTTGCGGTGGCGGCGTTTCGGGAAACAAAAACTACGCTATTACGGGACGGTCGGTGAGCTCAAATAACGGGATTAGCACCCCAAAATCTAAGGTAAATGTCTAGATGATATTATATATGGTTTCATAGAGATAGTAGCTAACCTATAACCTTTGTACGAGTAAAATTTTAAAACTCCCGAACTTATATAAAAGAAAACGAAGAATTTATTATAGTTTAAAGCTACGAGTATATCATTAGAAGGTATTATAAAATACTATATTTAATATCAATTTGTAATAAGACATCGATTCTAAGCGATACTCGGTAAAGTATAAAGTAGTTATTTTAACCTGGAAGTTGCGTTTTATTTAATTTGTAGGCCACGGTAGCCCTGCAGAAATTAACAAAACTGATATATTATACTATGGTTATTTGTTGTTGATATTTGGAAAAACTGTCGGGAATCTAGAAAAATTAAATAAAGTACAATCAGGCGGATTAGAATCCGCACATTTTAAGGTATGACACGAATAAACCGGAACATGTTTACTAAGCGAATTGTTTCCGAGAATAAAAAAAGAAACATCTTAGTAAAACTGAACAACAAAACATTCTTATAAACTCTTCGCCCAGAAGACACATTTTTTATGAAACAATAAATACCGAATGATTATATAATAATTTAACGCTGTATCCTATATCATAATACGCCGCCTACAAACAAATTAAATCTTCAACAAAAACCATCAACAAATAGTAAAATTTAAGCGTACAAAAAGTAGGTAGGGTCGGGTGTCGAAAGTTGAAACTTCCTATATGCGCATTCATCTTTAATACTAACGCAATGCGTATAAAAAGTTGCGTTTCTCTGTGTTTTTTGGGACGTCAAAGCCTTGAAAACACCCTTTTCCGGTAAAGTTCATATTTAATTTGAATATCACTTTTATCATTTTGATTCGCTCATAAAGACTATACTTTCATTTCTGCGTTCGAGTTCATTCGGTCCGGAAGGAGCCACTAGAATTTTAGTGTACATTCAGACGCGATCCAACACAATACCCATACGATGCGATAATCTCTCGTTTACGCACAACGAGAAACGTTTAAAGAGACGATTAGAAAAAAAAAAATAATAATAATAATCCGACAATATTGTAATTGTCGCGTCATCGAACGGAATTATTATTGTTTGTTTGCATAATATGATAAAAAATACATTATTTTAGCTTTTAATTAGCGATGCCGTATGCCGGTAAACGATACGCGTTTTTACTTCCGTCCGTAATAATGCTGTAACACTTCAGAAAACATTACCGACGTTTTATCGAGGGGGGCGGGAGGGGAAAGTACACATCTAATACCTATAATAATAGATAGGTATACATCATATTATCACCATAATAATAATAATAATAATAATAATATCGGTACATATATACCGCTGTAGCTGCAGCTGTTTTTGTGTATTACTATGCGTACACAATTACAGTTAATCCACGAGGATTATTACTAATTGCTCCGGCGGCGGGCGTTCATTACGAGATATTTAAATTCCGTTTTGTTCAAATATTATTTTGTTGTATATAGCCGGTGCGGCTGTATACAGGTATACGAACCTCGCGAAACTGCTGCTGGTGCAGTGGCAGTGTTGATCTTTTTGTTTCTTTTTTTTTTTTTTTTTTTTTTTTTTTTAAACAAATAGAACAGAAAATCGAAACCAACGGGGAAAAACAATAACATAATCATATACGACGGCACTTTGACACGCGTGGCCAAAAATATATAAAGAGTTTGTAAAAACGAAAAAAAAAAAAAAACAAACAAACAAACGGACATACTTCGCACGATAGGTGGCCCACTGTTATAGGTGAGAAGTTGGGAAGGTAGAGGGGAAATGTAATGTATGTCCGTAGGCCAAAATTAATCATTGCTAACGAAAAACCATTCTGAGCTGAGTTCGGTTATACGTGTTTTGAAAGGCCGTAATATCGACGATTTGAAAATAATACATTTCGTAAATGAACACGTTTTTCTTACGTTTTTTTTTCCCGGTTTTTACATTTATTATAAAAATTTCTAGATAAATAAAAAAATGACATTCTTAAAGTATCACTCCAGTCTAATTTTCTTTAAGAAAAAATGCTACAAATGAAAATCGGAAAAAAATTTCCGGTAGAAAATTTGTTTCAGAATCTAAAATTAATATGTTTTGAATCCGAATTGCCTACAGTCTTAAAATTATATTTTAGATTCAGAGCGGAGCGAAAAATCTATTGGTTTTACAATGTTTATTTTTTTTTTTTTTTTTTTTTTTGGACAACATTTCTACCAGAAATTTTGCTCAAATTTACAATGATAGCGCTTTTTCTAAAATAATTCTAATCATTTTACCTGATCATTGTAAAACCAACACATTCCTCGCCCACTCAGAATCTAAAACACCTAAAATTATTATGCAATCTTATTAAACTTTATTTATTTGTATTATAATTGGTAATGTTCATATTATTATAGGGCATATTACACCGATTGTGTCGAAAATCGCAGGTAAAAACAAAAAACAAATATAATACAATATACTGTTGAACCAAAATGAAATAATTAAATAGTAATTAAAATTAATAAAATTAATAATATTTGATTTTCATATATGTTAAATTTTTAATTGTTAAATGCATTTTTTATAAATATGTTTGAGTTCTTTATGTATCTTAAATAAAATATAAAAATGTAATGAAAAAATAAAATAAAATTGTTTTGTAAGTGCCAATTTTAAATGTATTATTGTCAAGATAATCTTACTTGCGGTTGGGGGGGGTGTAAGATTGTTCTTGTTTTATCTTATACCCGGACAATTACACAATAGGGTAACATTTCCGTAATGTAATCTCACCCCCCCCCTCGATAATTTTATCGTGGGAAATTGATTCTATTACACCGGGTTTATAATTTTTAAATGTTCACTCCAAGATAGCGTTACGCGCGCAGTGTCAGTTCGTGTACGATTTGTTTCACTTGATCAAACCACTTAATATAATAATCTTTAAAGTCTGTCTGTATGATTGACTGTCCGTTACATAAATTTACAGTTTTATTCAAATCTTGGTGAAACTTGGTACACATGAAGTTCAAAATAAGAACAAGATCTACTTTTTATCTCGAAATTTAACCCCTAAATGGTGACTCACACATGGTTTTTAATATTTTAATGCGAACAATGTGTATGAGATGTTGTATCGATTTTGTTTTTAGACGAGCCTGGGAAAAACCGGCTAATTTGGATAGTTTAATATTTTATTACGTTAATATCTCATTTTACGATAGTTCGACGAACTCGGCAAACGAATTCAGATAGACTACTTTAATACGTGTTATTAATTTAAATATACACGGGAAATAAGACGCGGCGGTAGGTACACTTCATATTATTTAAAACAAATTATTATAATTTGACTGCAACGGACGAAATAAGTCGTGTTTATAAGAACATACGTACTACGTCAGTACGAAGCGAAAATGTATTACTTTTATGATAACGACTATAATAAAGATTTTGCATCGTTGTGATTTCATCTGTTTCCAGAAATCACGTATCGCCAACGGTTTTTTCCGCCACACTACCGCATTCCACTCACTCTAGACTGTGGGTCACTATATTTGTAAACATTCGTGTATAATATGACGTGTAATATATCTCGGCTAGGTAACGAAAAAAAAAAACCATGAGCCATTAAATAAAAATTGTTTTTTTTTTTTTTTTTTTTGTAACCGGCTTTTGAATTCTTATTGTCGGGTAAAGTGTTAAGAACGATTTTACAATTTACTCTTGATGATCCTACAT